>JAKCWG010000448.1:0-200000 GCA_021464415.1 Lonicera japonica | reverse complement strand
TTAATTTATATTAAAATGTCATTTAATATGTGAGTTGGGGTTTACTTTAGTGCTATAGTCAAAGTCAGGCTGCTACATAATTGAACTCCGCATCTATGTACATAATAATATTTGTTTCCTTTGGTTTATAACAATACTTGCTGAAGATCTCTAGTAATATTAGCCATACAATCTGGGCTCTGGTTCAGCAATAGGTACAAAATTTATGACAGAGCTCCACAAAATTGATGTTATAACAAAAACCAAAAGACAAACCAAACAAGCTACATACATCTAAAACCATAAATATAGCAGCAGATCATTAATTATTACAAAAGAAACAACAAACCCTATCCATACTATTTCCCACTCGAGCCCCCAATCGTTAACACTATAGGATGGGTAACAATTCTGCAAAACCTGAACTAACAAGTAGCTTGCAAATGAGTATTGAAAAAAGTGATATTGTAGCATTTGAGGGATCAAATGATGTATTTTTTTTAATAAAACTTGGTATAAATGATCTTCATGATGTGTAGAATATATTCCCACCAAATTTCATCAAAAAATTCAACTGAAATGGGTTAACTACAAGATTGATATATATATATATATATATGCAGATTTTTGGGCGTATATTTTAATCTTGTAGTTACCCCCTTCCCGGTTGAATTTTTTGATACAATTTGGTGGAGATAATCTACACATCACGGAGATCATCTCCACTAATTTTCATTAAAAAATGCATCCATTTGTCCCCTCAAATAGGCCAATCTGTATTGCAGTCCGTGAACAATATTCTGCACTTAAAAATTTCCAAGTATATGTATATTTAATCTTGTAGTTAACCAACTTCCTGGTTGACTTTTTTGATGAAATTTGGTGGAGCTAATCTACACATCATGGAGATCATCTCCACCAGGTTTCATTAAAAAATAATCTATTTGTCCCTCAAATAGCCAATCTATACTGCAGTCTGTGAACAATATTCTGCACTTAAAAATTTCCAAGTATATGTATTTTAATCTTGTAGTTAACTTACTTACCGGTTGAATTTTTTGATGAAATTTGGTGAGATAATATACACATCATGGTATCATCTCCACGATTAATTAAAAAATGAATCCATTTGATCCCTCAAATAGGCCAAATCTGTACTGCAGTCCGTGAACAGTATTCTGCTCTTAAAATTTCCAAGTATATGTATTTTGATCTTGTATTTAACCCACTTTCCTTGAAGTTTTTGATGAAATTTGGTGGAGATGATATACACATAATGAGTATTATCTCCACCAAATTTCATTAAAAAATACATCCATTTGTACCCTAAAATGGCCAATCTGTACTACAATCCGTGAACAGTATTCTGCACTTAAAATTTCCCAAGTATATGTATTTTAATCTTGTAGTCAACCCACTTCCCTGTTGAATTTTTTGATGAAATTTGGTGGAGATGATCTACATATCATGGAGATTCTCTTCACCAAGTTTCATATAAAAATGCATCTATTTGTCCCCTCAAATAGGCCAATCTGTATTACAGACCATGAATAGTATTTTGCACTTAAAATTTTCCAGGTATATGTATTTGTACATTACTCAATTAATAATTAACATATGATATGATCACACAGTTAGCTAGCTACTTAATTTGTTGATAAGCTAAGCTACCCCTTATATATATATATATATATATGTATGTATGTAATTTGGGTCAAGAAAAAGTGCTACTCTGGTGGGTTCTGTTTTGGCTTTTATTAATTGTGAATACTTAGTAACTATTAAGTATTTGTATATATACATTCTCCATCTCTCTTTCATCCCATATACAGGGCAAACAAATTTTATATTCTCCTTCCTTTTTCTCCTCCAAACACTTCCAAGAAACACTTCATTGGTTTTCTCGCAATGGAGTAAAAAGGACGTCAAAGTCACGTTTACGCATAGATATTGGTGATTCTACCAGAATCTTGTGATGCATATATGAGTGCTAATTTTAAGTAATAATACTATATATATATATTATATATTATCTACTAGAATCTTGTGATGCATATACAAGTGTTAATTTTAAGTAATACTACTATAAATATGATACGGATGGGGAACAGAAGAGAATATTCCATCCATTATAATGAATTGTCTTGCCATAGGTATCCATCATCATCATTATCATCGTAATTCATAGTGATCAATATACATGCGCACAATTATGTGAATCTTTTGTTAAACAAACCACCCTATGTGTGTTAATTAGTGAAAAGTTTACATCATTGATATTAGTTCCAGATTCACTTTATTTATCAGACCTCTAAAATTGAAATATATATATATAATATATATATTTGTGTTCTAAAATTACAATACATTAATTCTAGAGGAGAGGGGGTGCTTACTTGGAAGTTGAGGTGGTAGTTCTCTCTGCTGTTGATTTTCACAATTAGGGCTAGCGTTTTATAGGTGGAGGTGGTGGTGGTGAGCGACAATGTGATAATAGGTAGCAGCGATGGTGAAAATGGTGATGAGTGGAGTTAACGGTCAAGGTGGACTAGGGTTACGATGAAGGAGATAGAATGGAGAAGAGAATTCTGAGCGAAGAGATAATATGTCTAAGCAGGAGAGAATGAGGGTTTTGAGCGGGCAAAGGTTTAGGAATTATGGAATGAATTTGGGAATTTTACAAATAATAAAAATAATTTCTTTTTTCCTTTTTTTTTCCCAAACCTGGCACGGGTGGAGTCGGGTCAAATATTGTGCCAGTCTTATCGGGTTTAGTTGCAAAGTTAATACGACCCATTAACTTAAAGGATGGAAAAATCATATACGTGCGTATACGAGTTGTTACATTTTGGTAAACACGGTATAACCTATTCACCCTTTAAGCTAACTAGTTAGTACCGGTAACCCCAATAATCCAACAATTAAACCAAAATAATATAAATATGCTTTAAATGTAGGGATGGCAATACAACCCAACCCAGAGGGTTTTTTGACCCGACTCGATTGGAATTAATGGGACAGGTTTGACGTGATTTTTTTTAACACCGAGCGAGTTCGAGTTTTAGAATAAAAATCCGACGGAAGTTCGGGTTGCACAAAATTAACCCATTTGCCCCACCCCGTCCCAAATTAAATATAGCATTTTTTCCTTAAATACCCTTATATAATAGTAATTACTACGGGGCGGTCGGGTTGGTTATGGGTTTATGA
Source organism: Lonicera japonica (assembly GCA_021464415.1). Taxonomy (NCBI): domain Eukaryota; kingdom Viridiplantae; phylum Streptophyta; class Magnoliopsida; order Dipsacales; family Caprifoliaceae; genus Lonicera; species Lonicera japonica. Next base: position 196,811 of record JAKCWG010000448.1, on the reverse strand, counting down.
ATACGCTATTCGCTTCAGGTTTTGAAAAATAAAACTCACACCAAGTCGGTAGGTAGAGTTTATATCTATGCGAGTTAGGTTTAGGTTTGGCCAAATTCAACCCGTTGCAATCCCTATTTAAACAGGTTCTTAGCGGGTCCTATAGCATGTCTAATTAACGGATTTAACGGATCTTATTCTTAACAGATCGAACGAGCTCGACTAGTAAATCGAACGTGAATTATTAACATGGTTTATTATGTTTACCCAATAATATATCTCGAACCCAATAAGGTTCTACCAATTCCTATAATTCCGTATCGATTTTACTAAGTCTAATATAATATTATTCAAATGAAACGACATCGCGTTTGTTGCTTAATATTATATATTTTTAGTAACAACCAGCTAAGCCGTAACAAATAAGGTTATTGTATCGTTTTATCGTTGTCTGTCACAAATAACTAACTATTTGTAACGGGAACATATCTAGCCGTAACAAATAATTTTATTTGTGATAGGACCAAAACCCATGACAAATAAACGCCTTAGTAACATTTTTCGAGCTTTCTATAAAACATTTCGTCACAAAAGACCCTTTTTTCTTGTAGTTAAATAGTGCTTCATTGCACACTATTACGTATAAGTTAAAGAAAATACACATTTGTGTAGTTGGAATAGTGACTTGTTTGGGTGCATACGCTATTGACTGACATGGCACACTTTTTGGTAATAGCGTTGCCTTTTGCGCTATTGTGTGTCATAGGTACATTCATCAATGACTAAAATAATAAAAATAATTCTAAAGGACTCTGATTTCTAATTTTCCTTTGTTTTCTTCTATTTCTTAATTTTTGTTTTTTTTCTCTTCCTTTTTTTGGTATATTCTATAGTTCATTTGCATACATGTTCTTGTTGTTTTTTCTCCCTTTTTTCCCCTTTTAATATGTGAATACTACAGTAACAATACCCTTTTAAGTTTATTGTAGGGATGTTGAGGCGTTCTAGTTGTAGAATTGATTGATGGATTACATTTTACTTATTCTATTATTCTTTATATTCGTTTTTTTATTTATTACAATTAAAAAAATCAAATGTTCGAATAACTTATGCAAAACGGCCCGTTGCTTATGATACACAATCCCAGAACCAAAAGGCTATGTGATGCACCATTCTAATTACATACATTGTTGCAGCAACAACTAGAGGAGCAAGCATCAAAGTTTGGAAAATCGAAAATTGGAGAAGATATCCGCAAAAGCAATAAATCCAAATCCAAGATAGTTGATGACACTCTCTGGAAAAGTAATAAAACCGGATTGCTTCACTTCAAATCCGAATTGCATGACCTCAAAGCCGAATTGCGTGATCTCGAAGCCTAATTGGATGACCACAAAGCTGATCTTGTTAAGGCCAACCTCAAAGTTCAAGTGATGACCTCAAAGCTGCAGTGCATGACCTCCAAGCCACAATGCATGACCTCGAAGCCGAAGTTTGTGACCTCAAAGCCCAACTATGCCCTAAAGCCAACCTTAATTACTAAGTCCCTGACCCCAAAGCCAAAGTCCTTGAACTTGGGTCCCATCGCTTCAACGTTACAAGGCGTAGTTCAACTTCATTTTGCATTAAGGGGTGCTTAACATAGGTGATCATTTGCATTTTCACCATTTAATATTTTATGTTGATTACAAAAATATAATGCCACAAGGAAAGATTTGGGGCCTTGGACTTCCTCGAAAAAAATAAAATTTTTAGAAACCTTTTAAGTATTTGCATTCCATTAATTATTTAATTAATTTTGTTGTTTAGCCCTAATAGATGATTTTGATTGAGCATAGCGCATCAATGAGATCTATGCACAGTACACAAAATCTCCTCAATGCGCTTCTTTTTCGTTATAATCTTTATCTTCTTTTCGGATTGATGGATTACAATTTCAGTTGAAAAATACACAAAACAAACCAAAAGTCATTTGTTCTCCTTTGTGATCATCCTCGAACTTCATGGTTCTGGAGTACACTATGAGTTGGATTTCTATAGGGTTGCTAATAGTAACCCTAGGTCGTTGAATCTTAGGAGTTATATGCATGTTCATGAAGGCTAACAACACACCTTAAGATCTATCACAAGTCTTTTTCTTTTGTATGCAATAGGATTGTGCTAGTTTTTGAAAACTACTTGTTGCAAAAGTGGGGTAAAGCATTTCCATACTTAGGAAACACAACCATGAACTTAAACCAATACTTCAATGACCCTAAAGATATAGTTTCGTGTTTTGATATCGCTTCATTCTCAAAATTGTATCGAAACATAAAAGGTTTATGTTTATTGCATTACATCAATACAAGTTTTGTAACAAATTCCAGGTTCAAGTAAAAACCTTGGAGAGTTAATTACCAAAGTTGGCAAAACAAAAGGTTTCTCTTATAAACTCAGTCGGAGAAAATCATGTACTTCTCTTTTCTTTTCAATTTCTCAATCTCTCCTCCCAAAAGTTTCCTCGCCTCTCCTAAACTTTCTAAAGCAAATGTTTAAGCGGCTCTAAAAAGCATGAGAATGCGATTTACAATAATAACATAAGCAAAACATCATCAAAATAATCTATACACTTTCTTTCTCTTCGCATAAAAGAGTAGGCTTTTGCCATCATTGAGTATTTAACTGAAAATGTTTCCCATCAAAGAGTATGTTTTTCACATTAAAACTTCAAACTTTCTGTCAGTATGAATGAATTGAATACATGTAAGTGTGAAAAAGAATGTGTATTACTATAAAGTTTATCTCTCTCTATACATCATCAATCAGACTTCCTAGTTTTCCGGTGCAACTTAAGCCAATGTCAACCCTGTAAAAAAGAACTAAGATAGGTCAAAACGTTTTCAAATCTTTAGTTTAAACTTGCTCACCGTTTTCTGTTTTAAATTGCAAAGTTCCAGTGCTTATGTTTTGTTCATAATTTTACAAGAAAATAATTACCCAAGACACGTATGAGTATAACCATTCAATAAATGCCACTCTTATTAGTCTTGTTAACGATAATACAACCCATATCTATTGTATTATAATGATTACAAAACAAGTAGTAGTTAGTACCTTCATAATTCCTTTCCCACGTCGCTTATGAGAATCTGAAGAAAAAGAGGGCTTGATTTCATGTATTCTTTTGTGTGGGAGCCAATCTTCCAGTTCTAGGTTGTTGAGAGTATCGATGTTTGAGATTGCCACCTCGCTGCTAAATCAGAACACAACATTTAAGTACATGCATAAACGTTGTGGGTGTGCATGCGTATGCACATGGGAGGGGTGTATGTGTGTGTGTGTGAGAGAGAGAGAGCAGGGAAAGGAGGATGGAAGAATTTCAATTAACAGTTTACACTAATAAATTCAATCAGGCAACAGTTTAAAGTAACAGGCTATATCTGGGACAACTTCCTTGACTAGATGCTGGGCATATATTGCTTTTCTTCAACGAGTCTTCCTGTGATGCCCCGAATCCTGTTAAGAGGATTAGACCTCCGAGATCCAATTAATCACGGGTGCCGTCACTCACAACGACGGGTGAAGTGCATAATTTACAATTTATAAAACATTTTTCAAAAGTTTTTGAATTCTTTTTGGATGATGTAAAACCTCTAGCATGTCAAAGTAGTCATAAGAAGTTTGAGAGATCAATCATTTCGTTATTCGGAAGGCCCGAATCGAAATCGAGGTATAAATCACAAGTTTTGATATTACGCGATTTCTAAATTTTTTATCAACTTTGTAAAGCCATAACTTCTTCGTTAGATGTCCGAATGAGTCCCCGTTGGTGCCCAAAGTTCCGTGTCATTCCTCTTTAAAATTTCCCTATTTGGCCCGAAACGAGATTCCAGCATTTCGGGGGCCCAGGAAGCCAAAAATCAGTTGAATTTAATGTAGTGGTTCCAAGATCGATCTTAGCCTTCCCAAGATCGATCTTGGTGCCCTAGAGTCGAGTTTTGACGAGTTTTGACCCGATTTTTCTACCATTTAACTCATTTCTTCTACCACTTCGACTCATATGACTCCATACATGCCTAAGGGTTCTAGAGAGAGAAATAAGAGATCTTAGAGTGTTCTTGAGGAATCTACATCCTTATTCAAGATTCAAGCCTTGAATCAACACTTTCTCCACTATTCATCATCTCTTACCTTCATTTCTCTCATTCGAGCATCAAGGGAGCAAGGGTTTGTGGTGGTCCTGGAGTGTAGCTTTAAGGTTTCAATACAAGCTTCCAATCTTGTGCTTCTAACATCTTAGAGGTGGGGACACTATTACTAAATCTAATTTCTTAAAAATTTGTTGTTGTATTATCATTTCCCCAAATTTATACAAACCCTAGGTGGGGTTAAGCTTACACTTGGGTATGGAGTTACAAAACTTTGATTAGCTTACTATTAATGCTTGATATCACTTGATTTTACTTTATTTTAAGCATGTATGTATCAATTTATTATGTTTTGCCCAAAAACCCACCAAGATGGAGATAAAGCTTATAAATTTCTACATGAACTATGGGTATACTTATCTTGGTGGAATGATTGGTGATTTTATCACACTTGTACTTGGAGATGATGGAAATATATGTATAAGTTGCTTTAGAACTTTTGGCTATTTATGATTTTGGTATATATATACATGTGTATTGTTGCTTATAGTATTATCCCTTGTGATACAATTATCTACATAGGTGTATATAGCATGGTTATAGCCTTGCTTATGATTATTGGGTTAGAGCCCATATGTGCGATTGGAGCCGCTTGATTATCTTACGGGTTGGAGCCCGAGTACCTGTATTAGATGAGGGTTGGAGCCCTCTTGACGCTCTAAGGGTTGTAGCCTTTCGGCTGCCTTCGAGATGACTCCACCTAATGTAGGATAATTGGTGCCTTATATAGCCAACACATTATATTTCCGTATTATGTTTAAACTTGTTTTCTATAATCACGAATGTGTGAATTATAACTCGTATTTTCGTATAAAGCAACTTAATTGTATAGTTCCCACTGAGCCCGGTTGGCTCACCCTACTATTATTTTTATATAGGTACTTCAGCAGGTACTCAGGGACGGGGACGATGGAAGGACATCTTTGATTGATGTATGGTTATTTCCTCTATTATGTTAGTTTAATTATTCAAGATTTTAGCTTTTTTATTCATTTTTTGCTGTTGTCAGTGACGACAACCCGTGATTGCCCACTTCTGAAGGTAGATGCCTTCATATGGAAATTAGGGCGTCACACTTCCAAATCCCTTTAAAGAAACTAGATACTCCCTTCTGTCTCAAATTGATAGTCCCACTCTAATTTTGGTACTTTCTTAAGGAAATTATGTACATTGTTTATGTCCTAATAATCAATGTTCTTAAAGGCGCAAGGCATATGTAGAGCACCAAGGAAGCTAGGTGCTAGGTAGTCATTTTTAACTTCTAAGTGTTTATATATATATATATATATATAATATTATAACGCAAAACCAGATGTAAGCTTAGTGATTGGGTCAACTATCCAAGACGAAACTGAAACAAAGGTTCGCATCAATATGAAACTATCAATTTATTTCAACCAACAGCAAAAAGCTGGAAAAGAAGCAACAATAGAAACAAAAGGGGAAGACAATTCAAGATAAAGAAAGAAGGTAGAACACTGAGTTCGTAAATTGGCTAAATTGAGTTCTTCCTCCCCTACCCTTTCTCCTCCTACTATTCTTCTTGCTGCAGTGCCGCAGTGGGCTATGATTTGGTGTGAATGGGAGGAAACAAAGACGGGTTTTGCTTACAATGGTTGATTGATTTTCTACTATTTCCAAAAATGTTTTCTTTTTTTAAGAAAAAAATAGGAAAAAAAAGGGTAGCTGTTTAAAGAAAGAACAAAAGAAAAGAAACTAAGTTTATCCGCCTAGCCTCCTGCAAGGCCCGATGATGCGTCACTTACAAATTCTAAGCAACCAATCACATCATTCAAACAAGCATGGACAGATCATATCATGAGTTTCTGCTTGTCTGTGCATGTGTGTGAGTGTGTGCATTTAGGCAAACTCTGCAACAAAGATAATAAGATATATATGTTAGGAACCATCTCACCCAAAAGCTTAAGCTGTTAGGAGAATGAACCACAATGAATATCATGCTTAACACCCTCCCTCATGTGCAACCCCATACTTGCACGTGGAGAGCAGAGAAGAACAGAACTCTGATACTATGTTAGAAACCATCTCACCCAAAAGCTTAAGCTGTTAGGAGAAGGAACCACAATGAATATCATGCTTAACAATATATATATATAGGGGGGAGAGGGAGAGCATTTACAGTTTCATTATCGGGATTATCGGATCTGCGATGGGATTGGAGGTCTTTGACTATGGATTCGAGGTCGGTGACTTGGGATCAGAGAAGGACAACTTTATCAGGTAACTCAATATTTCTACGAACAGGTCTTACATGCTCAGTTTATATTAATCATCTCCAATCTTTGTATGGCACGTATCAGTTTTAGTTCATCTTCTTCAGCTACAGTGGTACGAGGCATCATGCTTGCTGCTGCTGCTGCAAGTATACGAGGCCAACTGTCAATAAAAAGCACTAGATGCATAGACCTAATGCGTTATCAAACATAAAACCAGTAGTAGAGAGCCATTTGTCACCAACAACTTATATGCATAAAAAGGCAAAATGCAAATAAATTTTAGAAAAATGCCATCACCTTGTACTGCATTGATGCCTTGCTGCTTTGGGATCCGGCACCACCGATTTGGGATGTGAGGTCAGGGGCATAGAACCTGCCACCATTGGCTTGGATCATGAGGTCAAGGGCTTGGTATTTGAGGTCACTGACTTGTATAAGGAGATACTCAACGTCGAACTCCAATCTTCTTCTAGGATCGACAAGAACCTCCTAATGTTGCTGAGGCAAGGAAGAATCAATTATGGAAGCTTTTCCCTTCCTCAGATAGCGTTGGTGTGCAGTTTTGGATTCAGATTTATTGCTGTTTTCTGGGACTTCTTCTCCCGAGTTGCCAGACTTTGGCGATTCTTCCTCCTGCTCATGCCCCTGGTCCTGCAAGAATAAGAGGAGCCAAGCAAAAGTAAAAACCAGGCACAGAAACCAAACAAATGTAAAATAGTTTTCCTTCTCTTTCCTCTTTTATATATCCAAAAGAATCAACAAAATAACTTTCTTGATTGGTTTTATGTGCACAAATAGTAGCCATTTGTCATCTATATCTTATTATGTTAGCTCCTAAACAAGACTTTGTTTAATGTATCCATATCTCCGACTGGAAGAATGCTGCCAAATCGAACACATATGATTGAAGGCCTCATGAGCAAATTAAATAATGAGATTTCCATTTGCTCTTTCTAGTGTTTCACTCATTTACTAGATTTCAGTATTTTTTCCTCTTAGTATTAGACATTGGAAAAAGGGAAAGGGAAAGCAAGTATAAGGAGCTGAGCTGGGAAATTACTATTCTTTGGTAACCACGACGATTTTCGATCGAGATCTGGTAAGGTGTCCAAGCTGGGAAATTACAGATTTTGATCGGGATCTGATTGGGCTTGTGACCTTGTAAATCCAGAAGCCTAGGTGGGTAACTTTACTGGCTATGGCACCACGCCACTGCAAAATTAAGGAGCAAAAGTATATCAGAGTTTGATCTTATGTTGGCCTCTCTTAGAATTCAGAAGTGCAAATGGATCATTTAATTTCAAGTTTGAAACTACATATTAAACCTCCAACCAAATGTACCCCTTTATAATTGAATTAAAAAATAAAAATTGAAGGATACTTTAAAACACGTGTCCAATACACATTGGAAGCATATTTATTTCCAATACGTATCAGATACAGATCCTTGGCCCATGCTTCAAAGACAACAACTAATGTTGAGATTCAAAGAGTAACTAATCGAAATCTATGGCCATGGACTAGGATTCTGGATTGAGATCTACAGCCAACTGGGCTTCTAGAATGAGATCTACGGCCACAGTCTGGGGTTCCGGATCGAGATCTACGGCCAAATATGATGTCATCAATTTGGGACCTTAGGTAATCGAGTTAGATTCCGAGCTCATTGACTTGAGTTCTGAGAGACTCAAACTCTGGCTCTTTCTCCTGCTGCTGCAAAAGAAAAAACGGTGTTTTGTCAACTTCAACACATCTCAGGTTCGCCCTGTTTTCCTTCCCTTTCCTCCCTCTGTACGTTACTGAGGAAAACTGGCACTAGTTTCCCTTTCCTCCCCCATACACATGTGAAAAACACCATTTAATTTTTGCTTTAGTGTTATTACCTGATAATAAAACATCAGCTGAAAGAATCAACAAACAATTTTCTCATCGACCAGCAGGTAGTTTACATATCACCCTACTCACTAGATACAAAAAGGCAATAATGCAAAGGATCACTTGTCTATCCATTAATGCTCTGAGCATATTTGCACATTACAATCATGTGGGCAAGGAGTGCTTGCAGTCCAGGCCATCTAAGAACTTGTAAGCTCAAATTCCATGATGCTAATAAGAGTGCATTTGATTACACTTATATTCCATAAAAAATGCCTAAGAATCCATATCTTTCACCTATTTGGTGTTTGATTGCGTAAATATTCCAAAGAATCAATTTCCACAGTACAACTTATTTTAGAGCAATTCTTTTTTATTGAATCCAAAAACCATCTTCTCACCCTACTGTTTGTTAGGTAAAACAATTCCAATGACTCAATTCTTGGGAGTGAGTGTAGACCAAAACCAAGCGCGCCTTAAAGGATCAGAGAGGGAAATGAAGATTAAATAAGATGCGTTTGATTGGTTAACATAAATAAAGATTGAATGCCTTGGAATTGTTTTACATAGCACAACATGAAAACAAAAGTTTAGGGAAAGTGGATTATGGATGCCATTGAAAAGAAAATAATTACCAACTGTTACCAAGGAATAATGTTTCCTTTAAAAAATAATGCAATCAAAGACAACAAAAGGTGGAAAATAAAGGATACTGGACATTTCTCAAGAAACTAAAGTACAACCAACCACACTCTTAGAGCTAAACAAGCATACAATGCTTTGGTAGTGTTTGTAGTGTTGTGCCCGCCGGCACTCGGGTCGGGTCCGGGGCACCAACCGGGCCCGCCGGTTCGCGCACATAGTAACGAGGCCTTTTAAGATAAAACCCCACACCTGTGGCCCAAAGGTGTTTAAGTTGGGGACATAATTGAAGATTTGGCTCTATGTAGAAATTATATTTCTATTAGGTTTTATATTGTCCAATTCTTAATTGGCTTTGTATTGTCCAAATCCTAATTGGATTTGTATTATCCAATTTGTATTAGGATTTGGCTTTGTGCAATCCTAGACCATAGGATTTATACTCTATAAATAGACCCCTTGTCATAGGGTTTATTCATGAGTTGTGTTATATTATTTACTAGCTAGATTAGAGAGTAAATTTGAGAGATAATATTGAGAGCTCTAATTGGTGGCTAGGGTTTGTTTTGTGCGTTGTACTCAAAATTGGTCTCATCAATAATAGCTATCACCCGGTGGATTCGTGGCGGTTTTGCCGACACCACCTAATTGCTTGTGTGCTTGGTTAGTTGTTTTCTTCTTTAATCTCTTACTTATCATATTACTTGAATACCATTGGTGCTTGTTTCTTTAATTATTGTACGCATAATTGTCCGGTCGATCCTACGCTTGTGCTAAGGCTTGTTCTAGCGGTATCTTAGTACAACAACTTGGTATCAGAGGCGATGGTGAATCCACGGACTTGGGAGAGCACCTGTGGCTAGACTCGGTGGAATCGGAAGAACTCGGTTGAGCCTAAAGTGATAAGTCGCTACAAAAAGCGTCCCGGTAGCTGGACTTGGTGGAACCTATGGTGGAGTTAGACTCGAAGAAGCCGGAGGTGGAGTCGCGATTGTTGAGAATGGTTGACTCAAACCATTGATCCCACATGGAAAGATTGTAGAACTCAACATGGGTATATAAGTGGGGGAGAGTCTCCACATAGTAACGAGGCATTTTAAGATAAAACCCCACACCTGTGACCCAAAGGTGTTTAAGTTGGGGACAGTATCGTTACTATGTGCGCGGACCGGCGGGTCCGGCTAGTGCCCCGGGCCCGACCCGAGTGCCGGGGGGCACAACAATTGGTATCAGAGGAAGGTTTATTCCTTGGGATAATTGTGTCATAATTAGAGATGTCTACTGGTGGTGCATCGGAAGGAGGTGCCAAGGCGGCAGATATAACACCTTTGAAGGGGGCGTCTGCTCCTAAGGTAACGACTGCGCTCAAATTCGATATAGAGAGATTTGACGGGAAGAAGACGGATTTTGCGATATGGCAGTGTCAGATGTCCGACATCCTTGTCCAACAAGGTTTGCATAGAGCATTGTTGGGGAATAAAGCTAAGCCCGATGAGTGGTCCGACGCCGATTGGGTTGAGTACGATAGACAGGCATGTAGTACAATTCGTTTACACCTTGCTTCAAACGTGATGTACTACGTGATGCGTGAAACATCTGCCTCGGTAATTTGGAAGAAGCTCGAGGACCAGTATATGACGAATAGTATCGAGAATCGTCTATACTTGAAGAAGAAGCTATTCCGATATGAATTTTCGAGGGGTACATCCATGAACGATCATCTCGATGGGTTCAACAAGATAATCTCAGATTTGCAGGGGTTAGACGTCGAGATTGATGATGAGGACAAGGCGATTTTGCTTCTTAATTTGCTCCCGGAATCCTATGATCATCTAACCACCACACTTATTCATGGGAAGGAAAAGGTGACCTACGATTTGGTATCGTCGGCCGTCTTGGCTAATGAAAAACGCTTGAAGGAGAGAGGAGAATCCAACTCAGATGCGCTATTCATTAGGGGGAGAAGCGATGAGAAGAAGCGAGGAAACCGGGAAAAATCGCTACAACCTACGTACACCCGGGGTGCTGCTGTCAAGGTGGTTGTGCAGATTACTCGAGTAAGGTAAAATAGGGTGTATCTCGAGATGTGTGCATTGACCAAAAGGTGGACGATCTTGCGGATGGACATTGTTGAGTGGTGACCTACATGGAAAATTTAAAGGTGGATTCATGGTGGACTATGGTATAGGTCTAGGTGGAGCCGGACCGGTGTTAGTCTAAGGTGGAGCCAAGGTGAACTGGTTTGATCCAAGGTGGAGATTGTTGAGAATGGTTGACTCAAACCATTGATCCCACATGGAAAGATTGTAGAACTCAACATGAGTATATAAGTGGGGAAGAGTCTTCACATAGTATCGAGGCCTTTTAAGATAAACCCCACACTTGTGGCCCAAAGGTGTTTAAGTTGGGACAGTATCGTTACTATGTGCGCGGACCGCGGCGGTCCGGCTGGTGCCCCTGGGCCCGACCCGAGTGCCGGGGGCACAACATGTAGGTGTCAGGTCAGTGTGCATGTAACAAGTCTTCAGCATAGAATTAACTACCTGAAAATGTCAATAACAATTCATTATTCAAGCCATACAGTTATATTCATGGATAAAATGCATGAACGGGAATTACGCTCATTATTGTAAAAGATTACTAAAACAAAATATAAACTAATTAATTTACCAAACAAAAAAGGCCCTATAATCAAAGACTCGTAAAAATTAAATCAGAAAAGTTAATATTCCAATTTTCTGTACATAATGCCAAATTATTATTAATACAAACAAAAGAAAGGGTTAAACTAAAGAAATTAAATCAATACAGAATTTAGAATATTGTTCAGTTCAATGTTGAGATGAAATACATGAAAGGAAGTCACAATATTCAAAATTGTTCATCAACATTTAACCAAAATTCGCAACAAAGAAACAGAGAAAAAAACTTACAGGTCCGTTAGTACCGGCTTTATTGCTTTCTGAGTCATCTACTACACTTTCTGAGCGGCCAAAATTTGGTGCTTTTTCCTCCTGCTGTTACAACATCAAGGAGCCAAGTGATGAAAACTGTTAGTGCAAAACTCGGCTTTTCTCCTATTAATGCATTGGTGCATTACAGTAATTTTGTGGCAGAAGAAAGCTCGAAATCTGGCAATCTAAAACATGTAGCTCATTACCCTTGATGCTAACAACATTAGGTTGTGTTGGATAACACCTATATTCACGGAAAATGCCCAAGACTGCATAATTTTCACCTTTTGTGGTTGTTTGATTGCATATATCTCCTATGGTACAGCTTGTTTTAGAGCAACTTCTCCCTTTTCCGATGAATCAAAAACCATCTCTCTCTTGAGTTTTTTTTGCTATGTAAAAGAATTACAAGGAACTCAATTATTTCAGGGCAAGCAAAACTGGGCACACTTTAACAGTTGGAAAATGGGAAGGGTGATTTTGAAAGGTTATTATCATAAATTTTGAGTTCCTTGCATGGATTTCATCGATACGGGGAAAAAAAAAACTTTGGCCAAAGCAAGTTGTAGCAAGAAATTGAATTCTTTGAAGTTTAAAGCAATAACCCCCATAAGATGAACCATGTGGAACTTTGGACTTTCCCAAGAAAAAAGTGCAATGGATTGAATGGAAGACATTTTTAGAGCTTTCAAAAGAATTACAATATTCTTTAGTGTTTATAGGTTATTAGGTTGTCATGTCAGTGCACATGTAACTGCCAGCAAATGGCAACAATATTTGATGAGTTTAAGATAAAAGAAAAGCATCTACAAATATTAACTCATAAGTGACAATAAATGCAAATGTCCAGCCTCTAGAGAGAGAGAGAGACAGAACTTATATATAATAGGTATATAAAATTGAAAGAAATGTATGTAATTACTTCAGCTTTAGAAAATTCCGTAGGCAATCCAATCACAGTTCCTCCCACAATCAGAGATGGGGCATATTGGGTCTCAGTGTGTGCGTATGTCAAATTTCACAACAAAGATATGAGAGAGAATAATTACAGTATTGCTAGGACCGGACTTATTGCTTTCTGATTCATCTACTTCTTCAATCTCTTGCTGTTACAAGAACAAAGAGACAAGTGAAGCAAACTTGTTAGTGCATTGAACCAGCCATGGTGTACTTTCTTGGTTTTAAGTGACAGCTCATTATCCCTGATGCTACAAACACTAAGGGTATGCTGGATTACACCTTTATATTCTGCGGAATGCCCAAGACTCCATACATTTCTCTTTTTGTGGTATTTGATTATCTAAGCTTCCAATGGTACAACTTGTTTTAGAGCAATTTTTTTCTCAATTTTCATCGAATCCGAAAACCATGTCTCTACTATGTTTTTGATTGGTTAAACAATTCCAAGGAACTCAACTATTTCCAGCGTAAACCGAAACCGGGCAGGCACACCATACGAAAATTAAGTGGGAAAAGGGGTAGAGTGAATTTGATTGGTTAACATGATAAAAAATGGTATTCCTTGGATGGATCTAATGGATACAAGAAAAATATATTTTCTAAAACAAGTTGTAGGATGAAAATCATTTCATGGAAATTTAATGCTATCAAACACCTAAAAAGATAGACAGCGTAGTACTTTGGGCTTTTCTCAAGGAAAACAAGTGTAACTGAAAACAATCTTAGAGCTTTCTATATAAGTGTAGAATGTTTTGGTATTGTTTGTAGGTGTCAGTCAGTGCACTTATAACAAGTCTTTGGCGTAGTGTCACACCACATTCAAATTTCCAGCCTGTGAGAGGGGAAAGATAGAGAGTAGCATCTGAATTCATAGAGTCTACGTACCATTTCTCCTGGTTCAGAACTTTTCACATATATAAAAGGCAAGCTTAATTTACTTATAGGGGTGAGGTATGAGAGGCTGTCCTGAATCGAGTATAAAGCTCAATACTGATTACCAACAAACCCTTAGTCCTTTGGTCCACTAGTAGCTAACTCTTAATTAGACTATCTTCAGTGCTACTCTTCTCAAGCAAGATACGATAACTAGTACATCAATTACTCTTAATATATACTTACTATATGACAAACCCAAGACCCTTTTCAACGCCTGCGATTTTCTTTTTCACAAATGACTTGCTTCCCACAAGAATTGAACCATTAACCCCTAGCAATGTAAGTTTATTTATTAAAATTAAATGTAAGTGAGTCGTGCATGCATCAATTACTCAATATGGATTCCATTCTTTTCTTTTTTTGATAGGAAACGAAACTGATATTATTACCCAAAAAAAGATGTACAATGCTGGTAGCTTAATAGACCAATGGGCAAGATACCCAATGATACTATCGTCTATCGGAGCTTCAGAATTACAATCTGAAGAACATATTGCAACCAAAACAAAATCCCCAAACTCAGAGTATTGGCCCACCCCATCTCAAAGATGCACATTTTCATCCTTCGACCTTGAAATAAGACCGGCCAAATAAAGGGGAACGAAGTTGAAATGAAGGAGATGCTCTTAACTGACTTGAGGACTACAGTTTCTTGAAATAAAAATTAAAATTAAGTCTGAAACAGAAGCTGCATAATATTTATACACATAGTAGTTTGAACATATATATCCTTCTTGATTTCATTTTCCATGTTTTGTTTAAGGGTAAATTGCATATCTCAGTTGCATATTGAGCTCTTGTCCATATCCAAGAAGAATCCAAGTACTGCCTGAAGTGAGGCCAACCAGAAAGGCCATTACCCCAAACTCTTTTGATCAGAATCCTACTAAAAGACTAATTAAACTAAATTCCCAACAAAATTTCCCTGAAACAAACCCCCCCCCCCCCCCCCCCCCCCCCCCAAAAAAAAAATGTGTGAATTGGGGCAAGAAATGAAACCTAATTAATGACAACCAAGAACCCATACATATATACATTGATGAAAGAGTACAAATAATTCATCATTATGAAAGCCTGGTAAATAATAACAAATCAAAACAAACGGAAGATAAGAAAACCCAGAAAGAATTATTCGCTCGCCCAAAAATTGAAACCTAGATAATTTGGGGAATGCATCAATATATATATATATAGAAATCAATAAATAGTTGGGAAATTGTGAGTAGGAAATACATTATTCAAGTAAATAGACGTAGAAATAGAAGAAGTGAATTGCGACTTACTGCCATTATTACTCTTCTTGAAGAATTCTTGAAGAGGAAGAAGAAGAAAAGCTTCAATCCAAACAATACCCTACCCGCCAAAGAAATTAAGAGAGAGAGAGAGAAGAGAGAATAATTTTAATTAAAGCTTGTTTATACAAAAAACAAATGCGTGTGTATATATATCTGATGAAAGTATGATTTATTTAGAAAAATAGTGTATTTGTGAAATATATATGTTGTTTATGTATTCGTGCGGAGTTATTTTTTATCTAGCAGAAAATGGTACACTGATGTAATTATTTTAAATTATTTTATCGGTATTAGATTTCTTATATGTATTAACATAGATGAACTTCATTATTATTTAGCATAAATATTATGTCAAGGTGGTATTGTATGACCACGTCACACGGCAGCATGACTTGATTTACTTGCATTACATAAAAAATTTTCGGGATAAATTATTGATGCATAAATGATAAACTATTTTAGGATTATTTTCAATATAAGTACATCCCAACATTGTCAGTAATGAGCGTTAAGCCCACTTTGTTTTAAATAGATAATTATGTAGGTACTAAAACTGATGTGAGTAAGAGTGTTCAGAAATTAAACTGGACCGCCAAACCGAATGAATCGAAGTGCAAAATATACTAATTTAGACCGGACCATTTGAATTTGGTCTGGTCCGGTCTTTGATCTTTAATTTTTAAAGCTTCGGTCCGACAGAATCATAATGGTATTATAATGAACAAGATTTCTTTTGACTATTATTACAGTTAGAATTAAGATTATATTATATTTATATTTAAATATATTTTAATAAATATATATATATATATATATATATTATAATCTTAATTCTAACTGTAATAATAGTCAAAAGAAATTTTGTTCATTATAATTCTTACCGTTTCTGTTGCTTTTTTCCTTTTCATTTTTTTAGGTGGCTTGCTTTGTATTTTTGATTTAATTGTTGATCTAATAATATGTTAAAACAAAGATTAAAGTAGGCTATTTCTTTTATTATTATTTTTATTGAAAAAAAAAAAAAAAAAACCTCCTACTCATGAAAATAACCACGTGACACATATTATAAAAAAAGCCTAGATCGAATGGACCGGCCGAAACCGGACCGGTTTGGTTTGGTCTAGTCTTAGCACTCATTTTAATCTAGTCTGGTCTACGAATTCATAAGACCGATTTATTCGATCTGGTCCGATCCACTAGTGTTTAGTCCGGTCAATCGGATCGTGCACACCCCTGGCATGACGAGCACCAAGTCATCTTATTTGACTTTGGTCTGCAATATAAGTCTCAGATATAATCTACTTTATTGATTATGTATTTTATTTGTTTAGGATATGCTACGGCATGTCTAGTTAGGGTGTATATCTATTGTTTAATACTTTGGTCGTATTATATATTAAAGTATATATATGTGAAATAACTAGTATTTGATCTAGATAAATATAACTAAGTATTTTCGCCTAGTGATATAAGGTTATCACTGGGATAACATGAGGTCGACTTCGAGCTCTCAAGGTCGATTCTTGACATTGTTAAAATAATATTTGACCAATGGCAACCACGCACCGTGAGCGAGGATTAGTCGAGGTGAGCGAAAGGTAGCCCGGACACCGGTGGTGGAGCCGAGTGACAGAGAGTTACGAGCATAAATTCTAATTTTTTTTTTCTCTTTTGTTTTTCTTTGTGGAATCCTTGTGCAAAAGAATGCCCTTATTATTTTGTTGGCCTTTACTAAAATTAATTACAATTTTATCTCTAAGGTTTTAAGACCTTATAAATCCAACTTCAAACTTTAAAATTTTACACAAAAGTCCATGTATTACTATACTTCAAAAAAAAAAAGTCAAAATCTAAGTGGGGGCTTAAGGCCTACTTTGCCTCCTTCCCTCTCGGACACCTTGTGGACCCTCAAATAAAAAAAAATATATATATATATAGATAAATATATTAATAATCTAGTGACACATGGTAAATTGTAAATACAGACATAATATGTTTCATATATAGGAGATAGAAATATCATGGTATATAAATTATAGTTATGTGAAATGAATATTGAGTTATTTTCTATAATGGATTAAAAAATATGTTTACGTGTTAAACAATTAGTTATATAAAATATGCATGTTTAGGATATTAGCAAATCTTCCTTAGAAGGAAATATATATATGATACTTATATTTTGATTAATAATTAATTGAATTGGTTTCTAATTGGCATGTCAAAAGTACTATTACTAATGGCGGGAGCCAAGATTTTAACCTAATGGGGCTTGACTAAAAAAATTAAAAATTACAACAAATAATAACACGACAAAATAAAACTTTGAAGAGAAAATGGTTGAATTTGTTAGTCAACTATCCCTATCGTGTGAGGTTAAAAAGAGAGTGCGAATCCAAGCAAAAAATACAACACGAGAGAGTGAGAGAGTTATCGGTATAAACTCTATTTTTTTTTCTCTTTTGTTGGTTTTTTTTTTTTTGGAATTATTGAGTAGAGTAATACTCGGTCTCGCTATTTATGCACTAAATGAGTGAATAGGCACATTAGTACTACATATGCGCTTAATCCACTACAAATGTATTAAATGAGTGAGATGGAGTGTCACCAAGTAAAAAATTGTGTCATTATTTACACTCATATCTACTATTATATATATATAAAGGTAGAAAGCAATTCATTGGCTTTGAAGTTGTGTTAGGTTTTTAATCTTCCAATTTTAAGGCTTGAACTCTTGCACTTATAAGGGTTATATAAGGCCCTTAATGGATGTGCCATTTACTACCTTTTAATTTTTATTCTTTTATGTTGCTCACAAATTAAGTGTATGTGAAAATCTAGATGTAGCAACGGATCGGTTTCGGATAGGATCAGGGTGAATCCAAATCCTTATCTAAGTTTTTTTTGGAATAGGTCTAGATCGAATTATGTAACGAATCACCAAAACATTTATTCATATTCAAATTTGTTCAAATCAGATTTGGATCAGATGATATCACCCTTAGATTTATGTACATATTTATTTAGCTCATTCAAAGTGTTTTTCTTGCATTAAGGTTCGGCTTGATCATTTCAATCTTGTTATATCCGTTAAAACAATGCCTACCAAGCTTATACCATGAAAATGAAAATGAACTCAAATGATACATCAAGAAAAGAACTATTTTTCATGAAACATAACTACTGTACAAGTATATATTGAGATAACATCTACTCATAAAAGAAATAATAAAATATAAAACATTTTGTCAAATTGCTAGCTCATCTCATCTTGTTGCTTTTCATAAAATGCAATTATTTTCTACACATAACCAACACGCTCGCAAATCAAACATCCAAGCATATTATTATACGATAACAAAGAAATTAAAGTAACAGGGGTCAGAAAACCGACTCGACTAAAAGCTACCTAGATCAAGTCCCGATAGATCTAAAATATCTAGTGGCCAACGGGTTGACATTCTCCGCGAAAAGAGTTAGTTTGAGATCGTGAAAGCTGGCCTAGACTTCCTAGGCATAAAGAAAGATAATAAAAATTTCAATACTACCTTATGTTATGCTATGTTTACGTGACTCAAATAATTGAATTAGTTTTTTATTCTCTATATTATAAAAAGTTTCTACATGTGGTAATGCATTATGGTTGAAAAAACTACAAACATTAATTGATATGAATAGTGTCAATGCGCCCCTTTTTTATTTTTTTTTTGCTACAATGTGCTATTTCGTTGAAAATCGAATTGGTGACTAAGAACATACTTTTTATAGCATATTAGTAGTTTAACTACTGCTGATAAAAAATAACTGCTTATGGTCCGTTTGATTTATGGGTGGATCTAAAAGAGGACAGCGTGGGATTCAGGCTTCGGCCTAGTGAAATTTTTTGAAAAATCCACTAGCATTTGTTAAAAAAAGAAAAAAAGTTAGTATAAGCTCACTTATTTGCTAAGTGTTAGCCCAGCTTAAATATTATAAATCTACTAATCCATAACTCTTTCAAATATATATTATTTAGCAAAAAAAAAAGAGCAGGGCACTGCTCAATGCATCAAGAGGCGTCAATGGGTACAACTGTACAAGCTGAATTTTCATTTCCCTCAACCACTCATGTTCCACCTTTGCTTTATGTCTATCGTTTTAATAAAAAAAATATAATCAATGTATATATTAGATAAACAAACAAATGAATTTTTTGTCTATTACTATTAGACACTCCCTTGGAAGATTCTTGGCTTCGCCCTTGGTTTAATTTTTGTGAGAAATTGAAAAATAAGTTGAGACACGTGAGATATCTTCTTATTTTGTGACTTTTTTCATGGAAAAATTTTCTTTAGTGGTTGAGGAAGAAAAATTTTCTACAAAAAATAATGAAAGATGTACGATATATACTTATAAAAATGAGCATGAGATGGATAGTATTTCATCACATGCCTCAACTTATTTTTTTAACTTATTGCACTAAGCAATTATTTTTCTTATTATTTTATATGTTATTATCAAACGGAGCCTTAAATATTTAAATAGTGGTCAAAGTAAAAAAGAAAAAGAAAAAGATACAATGAAACCAGCCAGTATACCTTTCTTGTCAAAGTAAAATCTAAATATTATTAATAATGTTATTATCCTTATATACAAGAAGAACTTTGTTGCAGTAAAGAGAGAAAAATTAGCCGGTATACATTTCTTAAACAACTGTAAATTAGGGTTGAACGATGAGTAGGCCTAACCTCAAATTGCCCACAAGCTTTTTCGGGCCCAGGCTTATAAGACTTGAGCCTAGCGGCAACTACAATGAAAATACATATGTATGATAAGTATATGTATATTTATCTACGGCCAATAGTACGGCGTCACACCCCGAACCGACAGAGGCAGTCCTAAGATATTTGGGGCCCTAGGCGAAATATTTTTATAGTTAACAATATTTTACTAATAAACTGTGTATTGAATAGGTTTTGAAAAATATTTATAAAATAATGAAGTCTAAAATTTAGATTTAAGAGTACTTTTATGTCATGTCGTCTAATTTTCTCTTTGTGACTTCTTTTAAAACAACAATTATATTTTTCTTGCATTTCATGTATGTATATTACAATTTTGAAAGAACTGTAACCGAAAGATATAACAAATTAGTGAGAAATAATAAAGCATGTTTTTTAATAAATAAGAAAAACATCTTTAGCACTTTGATTTTGTGAAAATCAACTAGAAAATAATTTAACAAAGATGATACATTTAAACGATTAAGCTAAGTAGAAATTAATTAAAATAATAATAATAAAAATAGATTCAACTAAAGTTAAAATTTTTATTTTGCATTCTAAAATAAATTGCATAGTAATAAGTATGGGCCCCACCCAATGACATTCCCTTGGAAAATTTATTCATATTTTGTTAAAAAAGATGGGACATGTTTATATTATACATAAGCTTAATAAAATGAACCCTCATTCCATCAATTAGGCCTTAAGCATGTGCTTAAGTTGCCTTAACTGATGTGCCAGCTCTGCAAACCACACACTTTACTATGGACTTGTTTTAAGGAAGTTAACTTAACTTATTCTATGGATCAATATTTTATTTTAAATTATTTAACTATTGCGTGTCTGGTAAGATAAATTTGCATCACTTTACACTATACTACCTTTCCATTTACATATTCATGGACTTTCCAATGTAGACTATTTCTGTGCGCCTACATTTGCTACCTGGTTGAGCTAGGCTTACTTGACCGTGCCGAACGTTAGAGAGAGACTATTTTAGTTTGGCTAAAGTTAGAGAGAGACTTATAAATGTTATAGCTAGGGAGAACAATCTTAGGTTTATATTTTTAGTTGGCTTGATTTCAATTTCAAAAGAACTTTTTATGTTATAATTGTTTGAGTCGAATTGAAGATTTGAAAATAAGACAATTAACGGAAGTTCACCAAATTTACCTAATTCATTGTTCATAATTCTAAACCTAAAGTAAGTAATATAGTTTGATTCAAAATATATGTGGTAGTTGAGCTTAAAATTCAAATTTAAAAGTCTTTTGAGCCAAACATATGTTTAAGTTTTTTTATTGAGTTTTGCCGAAATTCGAATAGTCTCATCTACTCAAATTATTAAGAAAATTCATTTTTTTCATGTTTAATATATTTCATAAAGTTACTTTTAAAATTTGAGTCGAATTAAAGTTTAAACGAATTTAATACAATAAAATAAAAAGGAAATTAAGATATTTTTTTGTTAAATAAATAATTTTATTAAATAAAAAGAAAAAGTAAACAGGTAGCTTTAAAAAGTCAAAAGATTCTTGAATCAAACCCCATGTACCCTTTCATAAGGGTGAGACTATTTACACCTCCCATTCCTCTCACAAACACCCCCCCATCTCACAAACACCCTTCAAATGTAATTTTTTGATCACTAACACCCCCCTATATTACTCTTCTGATGTGGAGAGAACATATGATATTTACTCTCCTGATGTGGGGAGAGTAAATGGAATAAATTCGGCTGAAGTGAGGAGACTAGCTTTTAAACCCACTGAAAAATTTTAAAGTTAAAACTCTCCTCACGTGGGGAGAACATATGATATTTACTCTCCTGATGTGGAGAGAGTAAATGGAATAAATTCGGCTGAAGTGATGAGATTGACTTTTAAACCTACTGAAAAATTTTAAAATTAAACTCTCCTCATGTGGGGAGAACATATACTATTTACTCTCCTGATGTGGAGAGAGTAAATATGTTAATTGAGGGAGGTGTTTGTGAGATATAAAGGGAATGTTTAAAAGTAGATGTAGTCAAAATTAAATAGGAGGTGTTTGTGAGATAAATGGGAGGTGTAAATAGTCTCCCTTTTGTTTTTAGACAAATTTTCCGTCTTTTCTGAAATCGAAACCCGCGCCCTAATCCTTTCTCCTTATCTCTTCTCCCCTTCATCTTATTCCTTCTTCATCTCCCTCAAACCCAATCTATCCTTTCCATTCCAACACCATTCATTTCTTCCAACGCCATTTTTTTTCTTTTTACAGTTTCTCTCACAAAATAAACTGAAATAATATCGAACACTCACCGCTTTACAGGTCCTCCATGTGTGGCTTGCGCTTATAGCCACAAGAGATGTCCTCTATCTTGTGAATATGCCAAAATTTTTTGAAATGTGATTGATCGTCAGGACTATCACACAATCTTCACTGTTTTTGGGGTGAGGAACGTTGCATCATTTTTGCAAGATGTCCCCGAAGATCGGCATCTTGAAGCTCTTAGTTCATATCTCCTTGAAGCCACGGCAAGAATAGAGAATCCCATTAGAGGTTGTACTACTCTCCTTGCTTCTTCTCTTGAATAGAAGTGAACGAGTTACAGGCACGGGTGACAGCATTAGAGGCTCGGTTAGAAAGGGGATCTTCATGCGTTAACCCGTTATGCTCCTTTGCTCCTCCTGGAGGTTCCTCGAGGTTCCCTTTTTCGACAGAAAATAACATGCTTGCTGTTATTCCGACTGCCATGAATCTTCCAGAACCTGTTCCCGGAAGTTTTTTAAGGCTCCTTATGTCGGCAGAAGATATTGCACCTGAGATCCCTCTGCCTACTGTGAATCCTATAGAAAACGGGGCTTTTCTGACTAAAGTGAATTTGCTGTCATTTCTGAATCCGTCCTATGACCAGGCTACCTTGGACGCCGTTTACCATGCTGCCTCAGACGGTTTATTATCGCAATCTTCGCTAGATGATTTTGTTTCGGATTTTACCGAAACAACATGCCCTGACTGGACAGCTTTAGGGGATATTCGCCATGATTTTTCTGATTATTCTTCTTCTGATTTAAGTACTATTTTAAATTTTGGTGCTGATGATCTTTAGATTCTTCAGCCTTTTTTGAGTGACTAGATAATGTGCACCTCTAGTGAGGGCTTTTGTACCAACGTTCTGGAGATATTTTACTTGTGATTGTTTAAAGCATAACCCCCTCCCCCCCATTTTTTTTTTCTATACCCCTTTCATTTCCATCTACCCTTTTCATTTCTTACTATCTGCAATGAAACTCACTTGTAACAGCACATATATATATATATATATATATGCAACAAATATTCTTCAATACACATTAATATCATTTTCAAGAAAACTTTAACGACTCCTGCACACCCTTCATACTTCCACTGTCAGTTTAGAAACTACCCAATTTGATGTTACTTAATAGTGGCGAGAATACAATGAGATCTCAAAGTAATAGAGCTAAATTCGTCATTCTAAATATGTGCTTTTACTAAAATTCACGAGATTGACATACAACCTTAAGGAAGTCGCTAAAGAAAATGAAATTCACATCAGTGGGTAATTTAAGTCATCGAGTACAAAGTAGGAAATTCAATGCAAGAATTCAGGCAAGGATGCCAGAAAAATCGCTGTAGGTTTCAACTAGTTTTATTTCTGTCCACCCAATTAGTGAGGTCACAATGATGAAATTTAGAATAAACCTCAAATAATATTCCGAGTGATTACACAAAGCCTTAAAATAAGAAAAGTCAATCCACAATCTTCATACTTACTGAAATTTAAAATTTAGCTCTAAATACAAGGAGTAATCTCAAAAATATGGTCAAGGCAAAACTTAAATACCAGCAGATAGTGTGGGTCATTGAGTTCAAACTCTAGTTAGCTACAGTAGACAATTGCTTTATAAGATAGTCACATCCGTTGGCCAGCAGTTGACTATAATATAACTCGATGTCACATGTGCTTACGAAAATTAAAAACTCAACTTCCCCCACTTTAAACGCAGAACGAAAACGCACGATCTTAATCTACCCAATATCCCACGGCAAAGGGAATTTGAACCTATGACCTCTGATACCCACTTGTAACGCCCCGAATCCCACACCCCGGGGTAGCGGGGATGCTACGTAATCCACCTAGAGGGCGGATAATAAATTTTGGATAATGGACGCACATAAGACCAACTGAAGTTCCCTATAAATAAATCTAAAAATTTTACACGATACAACTGTTGACCAAAACACAAAAACATTAATCAAACACATTAAATATAAAAGTCCATATATATATAAAACCATAAGTTCTCCCCACAAAATATTTTCCATTATATTACATAACCACAACATATTATTAATAAACCCAAAAGAAACAAACCAAAGTCTTCTACATGAAGAATACACACGGTTTAGTTGGTATCAAGGATCTACTCTATCGCATGCAACCTCATCCTTTCCCCTTTTTCCTTATCATCTACTACACGATCAAATGAATACATGTGGAGGGAAACGTGAGCTAAAAAGCCCAATGGAACACGAGTGCAAAATGAAACTAATATTTGAACTATAAAAATTGTAAACAGTCTAATAAATAAGGCTCCAAAGTATAATGGAATTCAACAAAGGAAATAATCAGCCTCATTAAAACTCATATAGGAATCATAAACAATGTTGGCACTTTGTTAAGGGATATATAAATTAAAAATCGACACATTTAATTTTATTGTGTAAGGATAAATAACCGAATATAAATTTCGGATCAACTAGTAACACATACATAATGAATGGTTACTCCATAAATGCTAATGTGGTGGTCCCCCATTCCGGGGGCTTCTCATCCCGTGCGGTGGCACCTCTTCCTTGCTTCCGTGCACGATTTCCGGTCTTTTCATCCGAGGGCTCTCCGTCCCAACTTAACAAACCAACCACAAATACAAGCACAAGTACAATATCCATACAATACACAATTTACCTTAAATGTGTCTTTAAACCAAGTTTAAGTACCAACACTAAAGTAAATTCCATAAATAATTTTAAAGTAAACTTATTCAATTATACCAATAATTTACGGGCAAGGTTTGCCAGAAATGGGGAGTCTCAAACCGACCACCTACACCACCAATCGAGAAAACCGAGCTAGGAAATGGACTCACCATACCAAAAACTTGAGAAATCCACAATAACCAATTCAATTATTACTTATTTTTACAAATAAAACAACTACAATATATCCTTCCAAGAATTATAACTTAATGAGCATCTTAGATTCTCAAATTCCATCATAAAAGTGATCTAGTTCACTAGTCAAAATAATTAATCCAAACGTTGGAGAATAATATGAGATATAATACAAAAAATTTAATATTTTCGCGTAGAAATCGTTATCATCCACCAAACTTGCGAAATTCACCAAAAATTCATTTTTCATCATTTTTGAGTGATTCCAAAGCCATATGCTAGATATTGAACAATATTTTAAAATACATACTTGATATCTAACATCACTCATCAATAACCAGCTCGAAATATACCAAAACAGTAGCAAGAATCCATTTTTGCTTACTTAAACATTTTAGTAAACCCATATAACAATCAAACTTCAAATTCATATATCAAATGCCATCATCACAACTTCAAAGTTCATTAATAGAAAATTTAGAAAATCATCTCTTCTCTAAAATAGCAAATCTAAGATTCATATGGATGGAACTCAAAATTCACATTCTAGAGTATAAAACATGTAAATTAGAGTAGAGAAGAGACGTTTACTCATGTTCCCACCTCAAATAGAGGATTGATGAAGAATTGAAGTAGTTGAGTATGAAGAGCTTGAAGGATCCTTGGATGAATTGAATGATTCAAAAGAGGAGGATGATGAAATCTTGTTGATGATGTTGCTAGCTTGTGATTTCTAGTAGTAGAATGGATTTAGTGGTTTAATTTGTGATGAATCAAGGTTTTAAGATGAGGGAAATAGAGAGAAGGCCCTGTTTTTCGTGGGTTTGGAGAATGAGAAAATGAGAAGTGTGTAGAAGAGAAGAGTATAAGTGGAAAAAAAAAGAAAATTACCAAAATACCCTGTTTTTACGTCACTGTGCCTGACCAATAGCTTAGGAGATATTTTTAGGCTACTAAATGTCCGAACTGAAAAATTTTCACTAGGAAGAAGTTTTAGCTCTTCGAGTCTTCTTTCTAACGATATAAAGAACGCCAAAATCAGAGTTCTGAGATAAAAGATATGATCGAAATGGTAACACTGCACAATTGTCTAAAATATTTTTATCCATAACACCAAAGTGACATGTTGGAACATTCGAACTTGTCTAAGTGTACGAATGAATCGGACAATTAGCTAACTAAATTAAGAATAAATACACCTATCAAAACATGTGGTGTTACAGTCTATTTTTTTTATTGCACTAAAGAATCGTTTTATGCATACTTTTTCCATGGAAATGTGTTTATATAGTGGCTCCTTATTCTTATTCTTGCCGGACCAACATGAGCAGGATCAAGAAACACCAAAGTATGGCAACTTAGAAAATGAAGAATTCACAAAATGCAGCAGTAAATCTGAATCTGAAAGTGCATAGGAACGCTATATGAGGAGGGGAAAAGCTGTCGTAATTGACTCCTCGCCTGAGCAACATTAGAAGGAGGATTGTGTGCTAGAGGTACTACTGCTATGGCTACTAGTACTTATTTTGTAATTTATTTATATATATGGGCTTTGTTTATTGTATACAAAGGCTGGTGAGAGTGGGATTTGTCAGCAATGGCACTTGTAAACGGGTCGTTTGTTACAAATTACCACCACAGTGAGAAAACATTTTTTGTTACAAGAGTATTGTTTACGTATTTGTCGGTGGCGGTTGTAAGTTTTTGCCCATGCATGTGCTTAAAAAGGAGTATGGTATGAGGGATTCTTGTTTCCTTATGCCAAGTACTATATCCATTCTTCATTAGAGCAATTTTTATGTAAAATAGAATCACATGTAGATCTTGAGCACATATTTAGCTGTGATCTCGATTGTCAATTTCGTTTTTAGTTAGTCAAATGCACGTTATCCTGCTTGTAGACTGCACAAAAATCCAAAAGACACAATGTAAGTTACATAATTTGAAATAAGATACAAAGACTCATTTGTAGACATCTTCACATCCTGTTTGTTTTAAATTACACCATGGATGGTACCTCAGAGGAAGCTAACTTAACAAGATATTGATGAGAATTGAGTACTATTTTTGTGCATAAAACCAAACAAGAAAGAAAGTTGTTTTGTTGATTCTTTTAGATAAATAAAAGAGGAAAGAGAAAGGAAAACTATGTCACTACTATTTGTTTGGTTTTTTGCATAGTTTTTTCTTTTGACTTGGGTCTTTGTTCTTATTGTTGCAGGAGCAACAGGAGCAAGAAGCACCAAAGTCTGGCAAGTTGGAAATTGAAGAAGAAGAAAGCAATAATAAATATGAAAATGATCCTGAAGACTTTCTTATTGATTCGAGATCATCTGAAGAAACTGATACCAAAGAAAGCAATTATAAGGTGTGTGAATGTTTACCCATTTTTTTTATTAATTACAATTTTAAAAAAGGTCATTTACCACTCAAAGAAAATCTAAGTAAGAACAATATTGTTGCTTTTATTTTCAGGGATGCTTTCCATGCTGTGTTTTCCCATGGGATAATGCTTTGCTCTTCCTCTTTGAGAAGTTCGTGACTATGCGCATATATATGTTATTCTTAGCTCTGTTTTAGACTATTTGTTTTAGTTTAGTTTTATTACAGATAGAAAAATCAGAATATTAAAGTTTGGATAAACTTCCCTAAACTGAGTCTTTGATGGGAAATTTATTCTTTGTACTTGAGAGATTGATGCTGCTGCTTTTGATATTACTTTAGAATTGCATTTCATGTTTTTTCCTCTTTAGAATGAGAAATCAACTGCTGGTTTCATCTTTTGTTGTGTAGGACATGCAATAATTGCTTCACACTTTTTAGACCATGTGGCTTTTACAAGATATAGCTTTTCATTTCTTTTTGTTCAACTTTCGTTAGTTTTGTTTTCTCCTGAAACTGCAGATATTGTAGTTTTATCATCTTCAACTTGAAAAATTCTCACTCCATTTTTCAAAATGATAGAGTTTTAGCTAGGTTTTAGCACTTTCAATTAACATTTTAAGGCTCTTAACCTTATTATGCCAATGAGTTGTTATTGTACAGCTACAAACATAACAAAATCATTATTTATTTCTTTATAAAGCTACAAACTTCACATTCCTCCATTTTTATTTTAAGAAATTATTTTCATGCAACAATTTGTTTCTTCTCCATGGAATCTATAGCAGGAATTCAATTCAACTCCTTGAAACATATGAATTAGAAGATGAAGTTGACAATTTATTATTCCAATTCCTTGACCTCAGATCGCTTCACGGTTTGATAATAGCTTCTCTTGATTAAGATCAAGAACAAAACTGGAGTATAAACTCTCTCACTCAATTCTCATAAATACAAGTCTTTGTCACTCTAAAGAGTGCATAAGCTTTCTCTCGTTTTATGCATTTGAAATGGTTCAAAGCTACACTTAAATAGGCCAAAATAGGGAACTAGTGGACTGATGGCCATCAGTGGACTTATCCTACCATTAGTCAACGGCTTTCCTAGCACTTTGTTCAGATTTCCATGAATTTGTGTGTTGCTGCAACCGCATCCGTCCATAAGTTTGACCCGTACTTTGTCAGTAAAATTAAAGCCTTTGCCATGATTAAAGAATTTAAGTTAGTTTTGCATATTGTTTTAGGTTATTGGCCTTTATTTGAATGAAAAATATTGAATGGAGGTGGCTCCTTTGTAGCCTTCATAATTGCTGCACTCCGAAATCATTTGTACTCGCGATACAGTTAAATATAATCTCAGCCACGTGTGGACGTGAGGGGTGTTTTAGAGAAATCATGTTTCCTTTATAGCTTTATAAGTTATTTAGTTTGGTTTTGAGCAATTTTTTCCATCGGCCCAAAAAAAAAGGGAAGTCTAAAGTCTCTTCCTTTGAAAATATTACAAATCTTACGAGTAAAATGGAACTCACAAGATCTTCCAAGTAGAAAGTAAGGGCCAATGACCCTTAAGCTAAAGCTTTTGGGCAATAATTATCTTATTCACTCAAGCAAACACCATCCAGGCCTTAATCAGTTAATCTCCTCTCCCTCTTGAATTCGTTTCTCTGTCTCTCTCCCCGATAATGTTGTGACTTTCTTTTCTTACTTGAGTTCAAGATCCGAGATATTGGTGTTAATCTAATATCTTTCGAGGTTTCTTTCGTTAAGTATGTTCTTAATTTACTACGAACTTTGTGAAGCTAATGATGAATCATTTGTTTGTATATTACATGAGTTTGTGATCAATTAGTAAGTTAATTATTCATTTCATAATGTCTATATTGTTGCTTCATTGTCTTGCTAGCAATGACAATAGATGAAACCTCTAATGTAGAGTTTAATTAATTGCCTGATAGAAGAACTTATTAGAAAAATTGATAGGCCCTTTTGTTGCTCACTTAATTTCTTTAGCTTCTTATGTTTTTTGTAATTCTATTCAATAAGTGAATTGGAGTTGGACATATTGCAATTTAGTCAATTATGGTAAAAACGTCCACGTATCACGTGGGTTACACCCTAGTAATTTGTATTACAAAGGAAGTAGAAGCAATTAGTGCCATCTTTAACCATTTTCAATTACTCTTCCTAATAAATCATTAATTGTATTTTGTCTTTTTGTTACTCAACCTTAATAACGGTTTCCTTCATCTTAGTGTATCCTAAGGCCATCTCCAATGGCTTTTTCTAAAAATTAATTTTTG
The DNA here is from genome assembly GCA_021464415.1 of Lonicera japonica. NCBI lineage: Eukaryota > Viridiplantae > Streptophyta > Magnoliopsida > Dipsacales > Caprifoliaceae > Lonicera > Lonicera japonica. The sequence continues at coordinate 167,121 of JAKCWG010000448.1, read as the reverse complement.
TGCTACATGTCATTATATATATATAGGAAATTTCTATATCAATTTGGTAGTATAATTGTGTTGATAGAAAAGTCTAAAAGCAATAATCTACAAAGGTGTTTTCTATTTCTTACTTTTTTATCTTAGGTGGCACCTTATTTTTAAAAAATATAACTAGTTTGATTGGTTAAAGAGTTGTGGGGTCCATTTATTTGTTTCCAGTAAGATATAAAATTTTCATGATCATTTCTATGTGTAGAAATGCTGATAGAATTTTTCCATGCTACTCAATTGCCACGTCATATGAAAATAGATATAGAAACTACTATTGGAGATAGTTTAGTACTTTGGATTTCTATTTGAGAAATTTAGATCGGGAGAAATGACCATGAGAGATGGCCTAAAATACACCAATTGTTTCGTTATTCTTAATTACAACCAATGCTTTAATATCCATCCGTTATGGTAGCGCCCTTCCAAATATCCCTATATCCTTTTAACTCATCAGCCTCCTATTTGATTTAGTATTTTCGAAGTGTGTGAATATTGACACTCCATAAATGTATTATTGCACTCCAAAATAACATTTAATTTATAAACATGTTTTCATGATATTTGGTAATGCTTTTGTGTTTTTAAAAGTTGTTTTGGAGTGTTATTTTTTATGGAATGCCAATAGTAACACCTTTTAAATTTTTTTTGTGTTTTTAAAATATACCCCAAAAATTATGCAACTTGGCCCTATTTAAAATGCATTAAACTCACCTAACCAAATCTTACAAAATCATGTAAACTCCACTCTAACTTCTTTTTAATTACCAAACAAGAAATTATCTTTCTCTCTCTCCCCCATTGACATTTTCTCTCATCCCTTCCCATCAATCTCTCTGCCACTGATCACCACTTTGTCCATCTCCAGCATGACCATTGCATTTGACTTCCCCTTCGTCAATGGTGGCCCCATATAGTAAAAACTTTCAAGTAATCGTCTGAATGTGTTCTCACTTAACTTCTCCTAACTTCAATATATCTTCAACTATTTTTCTCACTCCATATATTTATACACAAATTCACTCACTCTCTCTACAACAAAAAGGAATTAATTAAGGAAAAGAAAGCCAAAACTAAAGGCCATTTCTTGTGCTTTCCTCCATAAACTACTACGATTCCTAATCAATTCATTGACTCCTCAATTATCATATTCTTTTTATGCCATCGGTTGTCAACGAGTGAAGTTGATTTGGAACACTAGAAGAGAATGTTGACACAAAGAAATTGGAGGGAGAATATTGAGGGGGAGAAAAGTAGAGAGAATATAATAGGAGATAAAATTAGGCTTTGTTTGATTAGAGTTTTGATTTTCTTGTGGAGGGTTATCCTAGGGTTTCTTTTGGGCTTTGTGTTCACATTTTCTCTACCTACATGGCTACTCACTTTTCCATGGTCCCATCTCTCTTTGGGGTTCCTCCACCACCAATAGAGCTGCACCTGGAGCCGCCGCCAAGACAATTGCTAAAGTAGTCGTCGATGGCGCCAGAGTTGTTCTCGATGTGCCATTTTCTTCAATGGTTTGTCATGATGTCACCTTTGGCCTCTCGCCACCAGATCTGCAAACTCTAAACTTTGATATGAGAAATCCGGATCTAGAACTGTTGATTTCTTGTTCGGATCTCTTGTGGAGGTTTAGTTCATTGGGTTCTCCCACTTTTAAAAAGGTCTTTGCCTTTAGTTGTGCGCAAACTCCTGAGGTTTCGATGTTCATCAATCCTCCTTGTGTTCGCAAGATGCGTAAAGGATGGATCTTTCATTTGATGATGTCTCTCCATGGCTCGACTGACTCTTTGTTGTGTGCCATCCCTTTTGTTACGGTGTTCGTGTTTATGCATTAGACATATGTTTTAGGCCCTCTTTTGTGGTTTATGTTTTCTTGGCCTATTTTAGGTTGGGTGTTGTTTAATGAACCCACCAATTTATTTTTCTCACCCCAATTTGGAGAAACTTTCAACTCACCCCACTAGATTCTTTCATTTCCTTTCTAGTTACCCACCAATATTTACAAAGCGAAACAAGTCACTAAAACCCCTTTTAATGATCTTTTTGTAGGCATCATCTTCTTGCATCTAAACTTCCAGAGAAATTACTGATTATGTTTGTTATTTCAAAAACCACATCCATAATTACCGAACTCCATTGCTCCAAACAAAACTAACACCTAATTATCTTCGTAAATTGATTGGTTCCAAAGGAGTATTAAGAAACATAAATTCCTAAAAATATATTTAATTTTGTAATCCTAATAATTAGGTAATACTCTTTAAATTTTAAAAATTCAATGATGAAGGAATTTCATTGAATTTGGCATGCTTTGAAAGTGCAGAGAGTATTGGGTTTCTTAACGGTGAAGCAAAAGAATGGTCAAAAATGGCGGGCTACTTAATGGTGAAGCAAAAGAATGATCAAAAATGGTGGGCTGCTTCACGGTGAAGTAAAAGAACGGTCAAAAATGGCGGCTGCTTAGTAATTAAGCTAGCCTACAATTTTTGATTGCTTAATCTCCAAGCAAACTTTACATCGGTGGTCTATAAATATTGGACCATGGAGGATCCAAATGAGAAGCCAAGTAAATAATAGATAAGGAGAGAAATTAAATTCTAGGGAGAGAAAGTGAGTTTCTCTTATTGAGAGTTTATTTGGTGAAAGAGTTTATATTATAAACTTTGATTTCTTAGAGTGAGATTGGGTGTACTTGGGTTAAGGGTAAAAGAGTGTATATCTTGTATTCCTTATATTGTACAATTATTATCTCAATAGTGAAATCAGGCTCTCTGTGGATTAGTGGCGATTTGCCGATACCACGTAACTTTTGTGACTCTTTCATAATTATTATTTTACTTGCTCCATCATATATACGTATTGTTTACGGTGAGCATCGCTTAGTAGTGGAAATATTCTGATTGGTAAAAGGGTGGTGTCGAAATTATATTGGCGTAGATCCTAACAAGTGGTATCAGAGGGAAGGTTCAAGGTTCGCACAAAGTGTTTGATTAAAAAAGGTCGTGCATAGATTTTTTATTCATATCACAAGTGCTGTTCAATTTCGGCAAAGTTTCTTTTTACCATGGCAAGGAATATTGCAATTCAGTACGTGGCAGACATATATGATGGAAAGGGGAGCTTCACTCTTTGTCAAACAAGAGTGAAGGACTTCCTTGTCCAACAAAGCTTGGCAAGGGCGTTAAAAGGGTTAAGTGGCAAGCCAGAGAAGATGAGTGTTGATGATTGGGAGGATATAAAGTCAAAGTGCTTGAGCACGATTCGACAATATATCGGTGATAATATCATCAACAACTTCATCGATGAGGATGCGGTGCCGAAGCTATGGGATAAACTAGAGAAGATGTATCTAGGCAAGAATCTCACAACAAAGCTCAATCTCAAGCGGGACCTTTATCACTTGAAGATGGGGGAAGGCGGCAACCTCATGGACCACATGAATAAATTTCATGGGCTTATTGATCAACTTAAGAAAGTTGATGTTAAAATTAAGGAAGAAGATGAGGCCTTATTGCTTCTTACCTCACTTCCAGATTCTTATGAAAACATAGTCACCACCGTCTTGTATGGAAAGGATACGTTGAAAATAGAGGATGTGGAGTCGACTTTGTTGTCTAATGACAAGAGGAAGTCCTCATGTGAGGAGATTTTGGACTCGGCTATGATTGTTCATGACCAGAATAGGGGGAGGAATGCCAGCCTTGGATCTAGTGGAAACAGTAGGTCTAGATCAAAGGGTAGTGGAAAAGGCGAGCAATGCTATAAGTGTAAGCAGTGGGGTCGTATAAAATGGTACTGTCTTTTGAATAAGGAAGGTGACACCAGTAATGCAACAATAGCATGTGCAGATGAAGGAAACTTTGGAGATGCTCTCACAATCTCCAAATGTAATTCTCACAATATTGGATTCGGGATCTTCGAATTATATTCGCTTTAAGAAGAAATATTTTGATTCGTTCAAAGAACATGTAAATAGTTCTTTGACATTGCCAAATGGTAATAAATGTACTATTGTGGGTGTCGGAACGGTGAGAATCAAATTGTTTGATGGGGTGGAGTGTACTTTGGGTGGTGTGGCGTATGTCCCAAAATTACAGAAAAATATAATATCCATTAGCCAGTTGGACTCCAAAGGCTGCCGGGTATTGGTAGAAGGTGGAGCCATGAAAATCACACGTGGAAATAAGGTCCTAGCAAAGGGAGAAGAGAGAAACAGTGTGTACCGTCTTATTCAGACTTCAAGGAAACGGGGTGCACAAGATATCAAGCGCTTGAAACATGTTTCGTTTGATCGTACAAAAACAAAGACACATGTGTCGTGTTTCCAGGCAAAATGCGATGGTGAGATAGAAATTCCTACTAGGGAAGGGGTAATTATGAAGTCCCCCTTTGGAGTCGATAAGTAAGGTTGACTGGCAAAGCTACGCATTGCATTGGCCGACATGAATCAAGGTGGAGTTAGGACCGAATATTTCCTTGATTGGAGAATGCGTAGCGGGTACGAGAAATAGGCCAATGAAGACGTTTGTGTGTATAACAAACGGGAGTCCTATTATTTAAGACTAGGGAAATCCACATCAGGTGAAGCGCTATTTGAACTTGGCGAAAAAGAAAGTGATATGAAGCTGTGTTTTGATGTGGCAGAAAACTGCCAAAAGTTGATTGGCAATTATCTGCCAAGGTGGAGATTATTGGGTTTCATAACGGTGAAGCAAAAGAATGGTCAAAAATGGCGGGCTGCTTAACGGTGAAGTAAAAGAACGGTCAAAAATGGTGGCTGCTTAGTAATTAAGCTAGCCTACAATTTTTGACTGCTTAATCTCCAAGCAAACTTTACATCGGTGGTCTATAAATATTGGACCATGGAGGATCCAAATGAGAAGCCAAGTAAATAATAGATAAGGAGAGAAATTAAATTCTAGGGAGAGAAAGTGAGTTTCTCTTATTGAGAGTTTATTTGGTGAGAGAGTTTATATTATAAACTTTGATTTCTTAGAGTGAGATTGGGTGTACTTGGGTTAAGGGTAAAAGAGTGTATATCTTGTATTCCTTATATTGTACAATTATTATCTCAATAGTGAAATCAGGCTCTCCGTGGATTAGTGGCGATTTGCCGACACCACATAACTTTTGTGTCTCTTTCATAATTATTATTTTACTTGCTCCATCATATATACGTATTGTTTACGGTGAGCATCGCTTAGTAGTGGAAATATTCTGATTGGTAAAAGGGTGGTGTTGAAATTATATTGGCGTAGATCCTAACAGAGAGGACCTTATTTTTCTTTCTTTCTTATATTTTTTTCTCATTTTTTTGTTTAAGTTTATTATGAGGGTGTTGTTTGAATGTTAGTTTGCATTTTATGATTTAACGGAAGTGATTGTAAACGCATTAAGTTTTAATTATAGGCTTCAAAGAATTGATTAGAAAGATTGCGATCAGATGCACGCCTATGACAGCCTTTTATAGTGCGGAGAGGTGTTTTTTAACGATTGCATCTCTTCCAAAACATCCACCATAATCATTTGAGGAGCAGGGGACTGATGTGATCAGACCTATCACTGATGATGAAGTTAAAGCAGCGATGTTTTCCATAAATTCTGAAGAGGCGCTAGGCCCTGATGGATATAATGCTGCTTTTTTCAAAGCTAATTGGGAGATTATGGGGTTAGATATTACTACTGCAGTAAAGTCTTTCTTCAGCCCAGGATGCTACTTCCCTAACTCTAATCCCTAAAATTGTTGTTCCTTGTACTATGAAGGATTTTAGACCTATCTCTTCTGGTAATATATTTTACAAATGTATTTCCAAAATCCTTGTTGGAAGGCCTTGACCCTTACCTTGATACTTTAGTTGGCTCTCAGCAGTTTGCCTTCATAAAAGATAGACATATTTCAGACAATATTTTGCATATGCAAGAATTGGTTAGAGTCTACCATGGGGGGATGGGTTAGCTAGATGTGCTTTGAAAATTGACTTACAGAAGGCTTATGATTTTGTGGACTGGTCATATTTGAAGAAGGTAATGATGGCTATGAAGTTTCATCCTCAAATGATTAAGTGGGTGATGTGTTGTGTTACTTCTCTTACTTGGTCTATCTTACTTAAGGATGCTTGGAGGGGTATTTTAAAGGTGAAAATAGGGTTAATAGAAGGGGACCCTCTCTCCCCTTATCTTTTAATCTTGGTGATGGTGAGTTTTTCTTGCCTGCTTGATCAACAAGTGTAGCTCCCTGGTTTCAAATATCATCCTAAATGTGCTGATTTGAAAATTAGTCATGTGATTTTTACTGATGATTCATTTGTGTTAAGTAGTGCCGATAGTAGATTCCTCGAAATTATTAAAAGTGGCATTACTCAGTTTGGGGAGGCTTCAAGTTTAAGACCAAATTTACAAAAGAGTAGTATTTTCATTACAGGGTGGATGATAAGATGAAGAACAGTATTTGCTAGCACTCGCTTACGGGCATGGAAGTGAAAGAGTTACCAATGAAGTATCTAGGCATGCCTCTAATATCTACAAAGATGAAAGTTAGAGATTGTGAGAGTATCAAACAGAGGATACTGGCAAGGATTCGAAGCTGGACTATTCAATCCTCAAGCTATATAGGGAGACTACAGCTAGCCATTTCTGCTCTGTAGGGCGTCCATGCTTATTGATGCAGTATTTTTGTGCTTCCAAAACAGGTTCTAAAAGAAGTTGATGCTGTCATTTGGCTGGTTGTGTGGTCTGGTTCTGAAATGAATAAGACAGGGGCCAAGGTGGAATGGGGAGAGATGTGTTATCCCAAAAAAGAGGGGGTGCTGGTGTTAGAATTGTGTTGGAGTGGAATAAGGTCTCTATGATGAGGCATCTCTAGTATATTGCAAGGAAAAAATGATAGTTTGTGGGTTACATGGTGTCACATTTACATTCTTAAGAATAAAAGTTTATGGGCTGGGGTGTAACTGCCCTGCTGATTCCTCCTGGACTTGGAGGAAGCTGTTAAAGGTTATAAGTGATATTGTGCCTCTTATATTAAATATATTGTGGGTAATGGCATAAATGTGTTCACGTGGTATTATAATTGTCATATTTTTAGCCCATTGAAAGCCAGATTTGGGGGCAAAATTCTATATGATCCTGTTAGTAGGGATAATGCTAAATTGTCTGATTTTATTGATGCTAATGGTTGGCATAAACCTTATCCAATTTTTGCTGAGTTGAGATTACTGAATGATGCTATTAGAAGGGTGAGTCAAGTGTTTAATTGACACAAAGTGGTCTGGTGGAAGGATGCCATCCCTAGGTGTAGTTTTATGTTTTGGCAGGTGCGCAAAGACAAAATGAGAACTAGAGATAAGCTTAAACGATGGGGTTGATTAATGATACATCTGTGTATTATGAAATGCAGCAGAAGAAAGTAGAGACTACTTATATTTTGAGTGTGGATATACTCATAGGATTTGGAAAGAAGTGTTGTCAAGGAACTAAAAACCGTATATTTGCGGGGGATGGAAGCAAGAATTGGATATGCAATTAGATTGTATAATTAAAGGGGGGGAATTTGACTACTAGGATAGGAAGACTGGCTATGGCAGTTTCGATTTACTGTATTTGGTAGGAACAAAATGCTAGGATTTTTCATTTGATTGTTAAGTCTGCAGAGAGTGTTCTGAATGATATTCAGAGTTACATAATAGGCCTGAGTTGGTATTTGAGAGTTAATTTAGAGATGTTTTGTAAATTGGAGAGTTGGGAGATGTTTTCTAAATTGGATCTTTTGTAAATAATGGGGCATCAGTAAGAAATAATCTATACTATATTTATTATTATTATTATTATTATTATTATTATTATTATTATTATTATTATTATTATTATTATTATTATTATTATTATTATATATAGTATTATGGAGGAAGTAGTAACATTAATTATTCATTAATTACTTTTCTTATATTCTTAATGTATAATAAAATAATAATTATAACAATTTTTCATTTACTATTTACGATTATGGAGGAAATAGTATTATTTAATATATTATTTTTTAGAAAATGGCTTAAGATTAATAGTCTTATTTTCAGTTGTAGTCTCGGCCATTAATTAGATTGAAATTAATGTATTCTTGAAAACAATAAAATAAAAGTTGCAAAATTAATTTGAGATGGAAACAATATATATTTTATTTTCCGTAAGAAACATAGTTAAGCCAATTATTTGGCAAAACAAAAAGATAAATGCTATTAAAGTTGTAGGTTTGTTTTAATAGTATGGATATATAACTTATATAATAGTAATGTCCCCCAGAATTAATAATCCAAGCAAATGAAACATATTTTTATGCCGATACTCAATTTGTTGTGTATGATATAAGCATTAGTTTTCTGCTAAGCTAAAACTTTTATGTGTTACCCACTAATCCAGTCTAACTCAAATCTTTAGTAGAATTCGATCAATACCTTTTTTTTTATTTTGATTCATTAATCACTTTTAAATTTTTTCTCATTGAATTAGTTTGTCATATTTATTTATAGAGTATATCATATTTATTTATGTGTGTGAACACCCCAATCCACGACTCTCGTGCGAATACTGGTTTTCTTTTAGCATCCTGCATTTAATCATGAGTCATCATGCATGTAGAAAGACTGATAGGAAAGACTCCATTTCCGGACGCGTCGGGAGTCTAAGAAAATTTGGTTTTTTTCGAGTGTTCCTGCGCATTTTTTGTGAGCCAGCCGCACGCCCAACCGTACGGCTGGCACCTCCTAACCGCAGCCCCCTGTCGCACGCCCAACCGTACGGCTACCTGCCAATCGTACGGCTAGCACCTCCTACCCGCACCCCCTAGCCGCACGCCCAACCGTACGGCTACCTGCCAGCCGTACGGCTGACACACCCCTGTCGCATGCCCTAGCCGCACCTCATGCGGCTACCCCTGCGGTTGGCCTCATTTGAAGCGTTTTTTGGCGGATTTTTAGCTATAAATAGGACCCTTGGGATCCTATTTTGGATCATCAACATTGAATAGTATTTCTAGTACGTAGAAGCTCTGTCAAAATCATTACATAGTCATTTTTAGAGAAATTCTGAGAGAGAGTTTTTAGAGAGAGAAAATCTAGAGAGAGAAGGTTCTAGAGAGAGAAGAAGGCAAGCAAGGTGATCAGGACAAGGTTCTCATTTCTTCTTCAGGCGCATCAGGTACGTCTTTCTACCACTCTACTAATTTTAATACCGCATTTGAATTCATTTTTAATACAGAAAATTAGATAACTTGCAAGGAAGTTCATTGCTTTCAAATTAATCCTTTCTAAGTTTTACAAGAAATCTAAAATCCGTTTTGACACGTTTTCAAAACAAACAAAAAATACAAAAATAGTTTCCAAAGAAAGGAACTAGCTACGAGACTCTGATTTCATTCTATGAATGAATACGTAGGCGCTCGCAAAGCTCGAGTCTGATTTCAAAATACTATTTTAAACTAAATTTATCTGGAAGCTAGGGACTATTTTGAAAACCATTCGAAGTACTTGCAAGATATCTAAAATAGGAATTAGATAAATGATCCATTAAGAGACCGAAAGGGCGAATTGGGTGCCTAACACCTTCCTAATTCGTAATGTAGTTCCCGAACCCTAGCAAAGTAAATTTTTAAAATAAATCTCTGGTTTCAAACGTATGAAAGATAGTTCGTTTTTGAACTATCCTTCGTACGATCTTTTGTTTGTTTTCTCGTAAAACAAACTAGCGACTCTACAAAACACGTTTTCAAATAAAAAAATCGAGAACGAGGGCTCTTCTCTCTCGGGTCGCGGGTCCGGATTCTCACAATGTGTCATGTTAAAATTATCGGATACTAATAGTCATATAGGAATGTGTTTTTTCAAGATTGAAATATGCATCCTTCACATTTTCTCTAATTGATAGTCATATGCATTTGTATGTATAATTATTTCTATTAAATTATATAAAACAATGTATGTATTTTTGTACATATGTTTACAAATAATTTTAAATTATTCATACATTATTAAAAAGAAGGTTTGTTAAGCGTCCGTGGTCCTGCACGGGTTGTTAACCAGTGTATATACATATACGTTCCTTTGTTTTTGTTGTCAGCTTCTTCAATAAAGTTACAATTAGTTAATACAAACGAAGATTTAGTCATAGCAGTATCAAGCTAATATTACACAAAAGAAGCTAATGTTAATGTAAAAATTATTTTGTTTAGTAACTAACTAATATAAAAGTAGTAAAAATCTATACGTTACATTAATAATCATGTGCACTGCACATGTTTAAAGGTTAGTATTTTCTTGAATGTTGCCAATTTTTTTTTAAAGATTATAATTGTTGCTCTGTCCCGAGGCCAACCCCATTGAATTTGAACATGCTCCTCTCTCTCTCTCTCTATCTAAAATTATATATCTTAAAATATCTTTTTTAAAATAAATCCAACAGCAACTTTGAACAAAATAAGGGGCAAAAGAATGAGATAGGGAATTAGAAAATTTTTTCATTCTAAATTTAAGTGTTTTAGTATAATTATTTGTTGCTAATGTGTGTAAATATATATATATAGAGAGGGGGGTTTAAAAATCAGGAAACAAATTCGCTACTTTCACTTAGCAATGGGTTACCGACGCCTTCATTGAACTTTCAAAAATCCAGCAATGATTCTACCAACAAGCAATTGCACCGATGCCAGAAGGTTCTTAGTTAATAGGCCAAAAGGAAAGTTTAGGCTGTTGGTGGGGTGCATCTAAGCTCTAGGACTAAGGTTAGGCGGAGATAATCAGAGTAAATAGGTGGGGTGAGTAGAATGTTTATTGGGCGTAAACAAGAACACCCTTTAAGTTTATTCTTTGTTTTATATATATATGTATTAGATTTTATTATTCTTTTGGTTTGTTGAGTTAGTGGTTGTAATGACTTTGTTTTGATGGAATGAATCAATTCTATATTTCTATCAAAAAAAAATAAAAAAAATCTTGTGAAATAATTTAAAATTAGGTGGGGTAAAGAGAATAATTTTGTGGGTACACTTAAAAATACCCTTTTTAAAAATATTAACTGCACTAATTAATTGGTTGGTTTAATTCCTTTGATCTCTCAACTTATCACTGTCTTCTTCGTATAGACGGATGAAATATTGACATATGTTTAATTGAGATTTTGTTTTAATATAAAATGGTTTTATTTGTTATGTTCCTTTTGTGAAGCATATGATTTTTATTTCCAAAAAAAAGGTTTCTCCTTCAAATCTCACCTTTTTATTTTTCATAACTCAAAAAATAATGCAAGAATTCAAAGAAAAGTTTATTGAAAACTGTTTGTATTTTGTGCAGTTCATTGAAATTGGAATTGAAAAGGTCAAGCCATAAATGAGAGTGATATATAAAAAGACGTAATTTTGCTCTCTTGCTTATCTCATATCATTTCTTTATCGTCTTGGATTAGCATTTCTACCTCTCCAGAATTATCATTAAGAATGGTTTTTGCACTACAATTACCGAACCAACTTGTACAATACTATACTATTACCAAATTACACAGAAGTTCAATAATGTTAAACTATTGATTGGTGTTTATACCGTACATAAATATTATTGCACAGTACTAGTACTGAAAATCAATACCAATGGTATACTGTACCGTTCCACGCAAACTCCATGCTTGCAATCAAACGCAACCTTAGATTAAATTAAATGGCTAAATCTCTTTAAAAATATATGATACAAAATATGTTGTTGCCAGTCCATGCACTTGAATGTAAATACTGTTGTGATTATTAATAATAAATCACGGCACGTATCGTAATTCAAATAGTGGATATTAATAACTAGAGATAATATGGATGAGAAAAACAAGAAGAAAGATAATGGAACACACAATATTTGACAAACGAAGATTTCACTAATTCTTTGAAAACGATTATAAAATCTATCACAAGAATTATTGCACTCAAAGCTCTCACAGAAGAAGAAAATCAACCATTTAACCTCTCTTTCACAACAAGATGAACTCTCCCACAAATCCCACAGAAAGAAGAATATTTCTCTTATGCCTTAAATCTATTGAAGGTTCTATCTATATATAACAATATAATAGAGTCCATCTAATTTAGAATAAGTTAATAACAATCCTATGTAAATAAGGAAACCATTAACAAGGTAATAGAGACCAAAATAAACAAGGAAACCAAGTTTGATAAGGAAACATATTTCTCGCCCAGCTGCAAAACAACTTTTGCATTTTTCCCGCGTAACTGCAAAAGTGCTTTTGTACCTTTCCAGAATGCAATATTCTGGGTGCAAAAGTGCTCTGGCACCTTTCCGGAACCGTAAATCCTCTTTTGCACCATTTAAGCGAACAATTTGATTTCCCATAAAACTCATCTTCTCTTGGGTTTGGAACCGAGCAAAAAACACAACAATTTGGTGTATTATCCAACAATGCTAAACACATCATTGTGTTATTAATTTAGGGTGGTGATGTTGGCACCCCCAATATTTATTGGTAATACTCCCACTTATATATTTATCTTTTAATAATACTCCAACTTTATACATACCACTCCCACTTATTAACTTATAATTAAAACAAATTCCCAACTTAATCAAAAATAAATTCCCCCAGCTTAAGTAATTAACAATCTAACCTAAAACAAAAGAAAGGCTCTTAAACAAACAAATCCTCGACTTCTCTCTCTCAGTTAGTCGGTTCAAGGCAAACTCCATCTCTCAAATATCGTCGGTTGAAGGGAAGAGAAACCTCCATCTCTGAAAGCTTCCCTCCTTCTCCGTCGTTGCCGTCTCCTCGTTCTCCCTCGTCGCCGTCTCCTTAATTGCCCTCCATTTTCATCAAGTAAGTTCCACAATCTCCCTCCATCTTCAAATTAGATGTAATACATCTTCAAATTGGATAAATCCTAACTTGAAACTCTAAGTTGGAAACCATGGCATGGAGGAAAAATATAGGTACAGTGGATGAATATAATATGTATGTCTGCGAGAAAGAGAACATTTGAGATTCCTGGGCAATGTTTGGTCGCGACCATAACTCTTCTTTCTTTGTATTAAGGATAACATACTAATGTATTATTAAATAAAAAAAAGTTAATTTAATTAAAATTAGTTACCATACTATAATTTATCATTATCTGTTACTTTATTATAATTCTAAAGAAAAATATTTGGTTAGATACAAAAAATAAGAAAGGATTCCAAAGAATCCTCTTACTCTCTTAGCTTTCCCTCCATTGAATATGGGAATGGATGTAAGGAATCTACTTTCCGAGGAATCCTTGATTCGATTGCAAAACTCCAACCATCAGTAAATTCTGGATTTTTATTCAGAGGAATCAAATAAAATTGTCTTTTGGAGAGATGGCTGACTGCTGATGGCTTTGAGTAAGCATGCTGAAAGGTTTCCATTGGGGCGTATTACAATTTTTCACATAAGGGGTGCATCGAAGCGATTGCAGTTGTGGGTCGAATGATACTAGTAGGTACGGGATTCAAAGAATTAGTAATCCAACTGAAATTATATATCGGCTTTAACCATCAATAAGAGTAGCAACTAAGTCAATCCATATATAGTCAATTCGTGTATTTATTGAAGTGAAAAGGTATTGCATAAAAGATAACATTGATCATTACATAGTAAGGTTAACTAAGTGAACCACAAGCTTTCCTAGTAGTTCCCATAATGACAAACACTATTAAGAATGCAGAAGAACCAATTTGCCCCAAAACTTAAATTAATATAACTACGACCAGAGCTAGATATGGTACTTGTCTTATATATGCATGGTTGCTTGAGAAATTACTAGCCACTTGTAATTAATTTACACATTAATGATGAATCCATAAATATTCAATAGATTATGAACAAATAAAATGACGAAGACATAACATATCAAAACTAAAGACCACTAATTTTGACCTGGTATAAATTCATTTTATCACTTTTAGTACAAGTTTTGACAATACGCCAGTATAAAGAAATAGTACAATTGTACATAACAAAAGCATAACGTTGAAAAAGAAAAATGCATGATTTGGGAACATAAGTACCTGGTTTGAAGAATACTAATAGTCCAATGTGAGGGAATGATACATTGCGGGAAGGAAACAACCTCCTCATGTTTTGATCTATTGACGTTTGTATAATTGGCGCTGTTTATTGGTTTATCAAGTAGAGGAGTGTTATTGTCGAGAAAAGCTGACATAGGGGAAGAGAAGTTTGTTTTTCCATCTATGGAAATAAGGGAAGAGAAGTTGAATCCACAACCGAATCTTTTCCCCGTCTTATATCCTAGTAATAGCTACACTAGATACATGGTAGCTCAAAATAACACCATGCATAAATCATCATGTTGACTTTAGAAAATCTTGTCAAACTTTGGATTTATCTTTTGTTTTTTTCATATTTCAATTATTATCATATTGAATCTAAGTGAGCAACCTTTTTTTTCTCAAAATATTTTGTTAATGACTGAGTACATATAGCACTAATTATATTATAGTCTAGCCGATGTGAAAAAGGAAACAGAGGATGCGTATGAGGTTAAGCTACAGTGGTTGAAGGAGAAGTGCAAGGGTCGAGCTAAGATTGATTCAACTGATAAGGAGTTGGATTATTGTGTGAGGGTGTATATCATTTACTTTCTTGGGTGTGTTGTTTTCCCTGACAAGATAAAATCCAAGATTTCGTTATACTATATAGGTTATTTGAAAGATTTGTCTAAGGTTGGACAATAGGGTTGGGAATGGCAGTACTCGCACATACGTATCGTCAATTGGGACATGCATTAAGAGCACGAGTAAAGTGGGTGACTAGATGTTTGACTCTAGTTATGGTACATTACTTGCCTTGACTTTGAATATTAATTTTCTTATTATTGTTTTATATTGTTTTTAATAAATTTAAATAATCAATCAGGGTTGGATTTGTGAGCACTTTCTCGGTTGTCACCAATCTATTCATAATATGGAATACAATGAGATGAACCATGTATGTGTAGGTGGAAACCCCATCCATGTGGTGGCGATACGATGACGACAATTAAAACGTCGAGGGTCAAAGGAAAAACTCGACGACTTCAGTGAGATAAGTGTAATGCCTTCTCAACTAGCTACTTTATAACTTTTTTTTATTACTATCTTTTAAGATTAAATATTAATTTTGGCTTATTTTGTAACAGGTATGTTATGATCCATACAAGGACGATAGAGTTGCACACCCGTTCCCTGAGGTTTCATACTACTGTGGGTAATTGTTTTGCTTTAACATCGTCGAGACTTACTACCCCGAACGCATCCTTAGACAATTTGGACCAGTGCGAAAAATCCACACAGTGCCAATGATTTAGGCCACGAAGATAAATCGAGAAAAGACATTAAATGCTTATAAGGTGGTATACAACGTGAACCGGTGGCAGTAAAATAATTGGAGTAATCACTTACTCAACGAATCACGTTGCTCTGTACCGGCCAAATTTTCGTGGGAGTGTTAGGCAAATTATATGGATTGGTATTTGAAGAGCACACATCCTTACATACAAGTTCCTCACTTAAGAACAACGCTGCGAAGGGCACGTGGGGCAGAAGATGTCCCAATTGTTAAGTTGGTAAGTATCACCAATCATATTCCTTTTCCTTTTATTGACGTTTGATATTGCTTTATAATATAGTTACTCATAAAAGTAATTGATGTATGCAGCAAGTTATGGCTAATAAGGCAATACCAATGCTAGATGAAGCGCTCTGTTGTGTCTCAGTAAAGATATGGTTATGGTTGTTTGTAATGTACGAGACATGGTTTCTAATGCAAGAAATGACCTTATAGCAACTCCTTCTAGCACCACAACAGTGCTGGCAAAAATAAAGTTCAGGCCAAAAAGAAAGCCCCGGCAAAAGAGAAAGGCCCTACAAAAAAAAGGCCAAGAAGTAGTTTAGTTTGAATAGTAGTTAATCTTGTGATTTTTGTGAACTTGTTAAACTTATCAATATTTGCTATACTTACGTAATTATTTTTGAACTTATGTGTGTCTTGTTAAACTTAGTTATGTATGCTTAAATATTATTTAGTTTTGTTGATTGACTGGTTGAATGATGTCTTGAATGATTGGTTGAGTATTGATATACAAGATTAATTAGTTGATTGTTATACACACAAGAAAACTGGACTTTTCGTTTAGGGATAAATGAATTTTTTAAGGGTGTCTTATTCTTAAATGAATGGTTAATTATTATATAGACAAGATTGATTAGTTGATTACTATTTGTTCAAGAAAAACTAGACTTTTTGTCTAGGGTATATACATTTTTTAGGGAATGGTATCTCTAAATTGAACCATCATTTGGCCGTGAGTAGCCGAGTTACACCAAACAAATTCGGTTGTGAGCAACTGAATGAAAGTCCAACAAAATGGCAATTTGAAATGCTCTTGAGACCCTCATTCGGTTGCTCAAAACCGAATGTGATTGATGTTACCCGGCTGCTCACTATCGAGCATGTTATATTCACACTCGGTTGTGAGCAACCGAATGAGGGTCCCGAGAGCATTTTACTTTGCCATTTTGTTGGACTTTCATTCGGTTGCTCACAACCAAATTTGTTTGATGTCATTCAATTGCTCATAACCGAGCATAATATATTCACACTCGGTCGTGAGCAACCGAATGAAGGTCCCGAGAGCATTTCAATTTGCCATTTTATTGGACTTTTATCCGGGTCCTCATAACCGAATTTTATTGATGTCACTCGGCTGCTTACAACCGAGCATGGTATATTCACACTCTGTTGTGAGCAACCGAATAAGGGTTCCGAGAGTGCACATTTCAATTTGCTATTTTATTGGACTTTCATTCGGTTGATCAAAATCGAATTTTATTGATATCACTCGGCTACTCACAACTGAGCATGGTATATTCATACTCAGTTTTGAACAATCGCATGAAGGTCCCAAAAGTATATAAGTTTATCATTTTGTTGGGCTTTCATTCGGTTTAGAGAAATCGAGCGTTGCTATATCATGCTCAGTTGTGAGTACCAAAAATATTAACTAAATATTCAATAATAATACATACTTACCAATTATATATCCACTAAATTATATAATCCGTTAGAAGAAGTTGTCATTCATATACAAAAAGTTACATCTTTAGCACTTTTTAAACAACAAAAAGTTACATGTATTGACAAACAAATACTATTTTTGCGACAAATTTTGCATATTCACATATAAATAAACAAAAAACTTCATAATAGACTTACTAATCAATCAAGTGTGATTGGTAGATCTGTTGTTGTTAAATCATTTATTGGCTTAATTTGCAAAGAGCGAGCGAACCTATCAACATAATCTTCCATCTAAGGTATTGCTTCGTCGGTACGAAAAAGTTCCCACCATGTAGCAATAGGAGGAAGTGGTGCACCATCCTTCAACTTTACTCAAATGAAATGACAATCTTGGACTTGTACTAAACATAGTACCCGATGTATACCATCATCCAGTGGAGGGTCTAAATGTGGAAAAAATGTTACATATAGTTGATTTGAAATGAACCCCACAACGCAATTAAAAACTGTTGCAATTATGTAACCCATCACGGGTATATCCATCTAATTTCTTGGGAGGCACGAACTCTTGTCAATATCAATTATGAATAACAAATCTTGGTAGAACTAATTACCCCACAAACCGTCATATTTATTTTTATGCCAACTAACAAGATGCTCTCGGGATGTGCCCAAAAGAAGTCTAAGTCCTCATTTGTTTTTTTCATTACTCCTATACCAATAAACATAATGGAACTCCTTGGGAACGTTCAACAATTGTTACATCGCACTCTTCCTTTCTAAAGCATGTGTTCTAATATTAGCCTTCGCATTGTAAATTGTTCTCGCGGTGGACGCATTCTCTCGGTGACGCCGTTTAATTGCATTAAGAATCTTTTTTGGTTTGACTCCAGCAAGGGTCATGTCTACGACAAACTTCTTCTCTTCTTTGCTCAATCTTCCAGCATATGGATGCCCAACTAAAGGTTTCGGAAACTCGTGGTTATGAATGCCGCATTCCACTTTTATCTTCCATTTATCCCCACCAACATTCACACCCCGAAGTTTGAATGGGTAATTGCATTTTCTTGTACAATAGTCTCTTTTGTTGAGATTATTCCTTTCGCAGTATACCCCGCTTTTTTCACAGCCCAATGTTAGCCTTGGCCGCCTCCTCGTACTATTTTCTTTGTTAGATTTCAATGTAATGATAATAGTTTGAATGCGTTTTGCTTGACTTTGGCACCAATCCACTAATTTATATCGAGAAAAAAATACTTACAAAATACAAATGTTAATGAAAACTAACTCAATCAATAACTTATTTAAATCGTAACACAATATATACTATATTATACTTAAGTCATCCGTTACAAAAATCAGAGTCACGTCAACTTTAATTTCATTATTATTCTCCATAAGATTTGGATTGCTCGCCAAAAGATGTTATTCACCACTATGGGGATTGCATTCACCGCCATTGATATTATCGTCACCATCATAATATGAATCAAGAGGTATTGTTATAATAATATCCTCAGCACTTTGGAGATCACAGCCGTCGACATTATTTTTGATTGAATTAGGAGTTAGATTGCTCGCCACAAGATGTTGTTCACAACTATGGGGATTGCATTCACTGCCATCGAGATTATTGTCACCATCATAATGTGAATCAAGAGGTATTGCTATAATAGTATCCTCAGAACTTTGGCGACCTCAACCGTCGACATTATTTTTGATTGAATTAGGAGTTAGATTGCTTGCCACAAGATGTTGTTCACCACTATGGGGTTGCATTCACCGCGATTGAGATTATCGTCACCATTATAATGTGAATTAAGAGGCACTGCTATAATTGTATCATCAGAACTTTGGCAATCACAACTGTCAAGATTATTTTGGGTTGAATTAAGAGGCTCTAATTCAACCATATGCTCATTAAACACATGAACAAGTTTTGGATTTTGAGATATTCAGTCAATTACAGAGAAATCAATTTCTTCAAGAAATGAACGCTCTGGCCATACCGTAGACTCAAGAGAACATAAATCATGAAAATAAGACATTCTAACATTTATAATTGGAAAACTAGTGCAATCGGCCCTTGAGGACCTAGAGTTGTAGCACACACTCGGCCGTTAATAACTGGGTAAGATCATATGTACTTCGTCTCTGACAACCGAATGAGCTTTTTTCAACTGTGCAAAAAAATGGCCATACTCGGTTTAGAGCAGCCGATTGTATGAGCCTGCAACTCGGTTACGGGGAACTGAGTAAACCTTCTTGTGATTTAAATAGAAAAATGTGTTGTTTGAATATATATATATATATATATATATGATATGTATGTTATGAAAATAATTTAAATAATGAAACATAATAAAAACATGTATACCTCTCTTTGATTAACTATTTTTTCCTTGTTTTTCTTATTATGTTCCAAAATTTCTTTTTTTCCTTCCATTCTTCTGAAGCTTACCCTTTTGCATCAATGGTGTGGAAGTTTTGTTGGCTATTTTGGTGCAACCAAAATTTGTTGCTAAACTAGGTTGAAGATGGTAGAGATAGTGGAAAAGAAGAGTTTTGGAGGGGAATTTAATTTGGGGGTAAATGTTTGATTAACTTTGGAGGGGAATTAATCTTTAACTAGTTAAAGATTACTTAACTTTCTATTAAATTAAAACAAGTGGGGTGTAAATAACAATTTAGTGTTTTTTTTAGTGGGAGTGTTACCAAGTGATATTGGGGGTGCCAACATCACCACCCTTAATTTACATATTTTCTTTTTAATTCCTTCCACATAGCTTTCCTACTTCTTCACAAATTTTCTGTTTGCCATAACTTTTCCGTCTTAAGTCCAAATTACTTTGTTCAAAAGTCAACTTTCTCCATTTAATTCTAAGCACCTGAGAAATACTGCAAATATAAAAATATACACTCTCTAAAGTGTAAATTAGTAGGCTACAGCATACCAATTTCTTGGCACATTAGTGGTTGTTGGTTTGGATAGGAGGTTTTTTATTTTTATTTATTTTTTTATGTGTTTTATGTATAAAGTGTAGTGTGCAAATAGAAAAAGAAAAGGTGCATTTTGTAAGATGGGAGTGAAACAAAATAAATTGTAGGGTGTAAATAGTGCGACTAGTTGTTTGATCGAATATATTTGTTAGTCAATTTTTCATTGCTCATAATTAAATATGTGATAGTCTATTAATAGATTAAATATAACTTCGGGACGATTTAAATATAAGAAACAATTTGATAAATTAATCAATTACTTTAACTAATAATGTCATTTTCAATTACTTTAACCATTTTCAATTACTTTACCTAATAATGTCATTAATTGTATTTTCTCTTTCTATTAGACTATTACTCACCCATATGAACAATTTCCTTTATCTTAGCACTTCCTAAGGCCATCCCCAATGGCTTTTTCTAAAAATTCATTTATATCCTACATGTCATTATATATTTAGGAAATTTCTATATCTATTTCGCAATATAATTGTGTTGATAGAAAAGTCTAAAAGCAATAATCTACAATTTTGTTTTCTATATCTTACTTTCTTAAAAGGTGGCACCTTATCTTAAAAAATATAACCAATTTGATTGGTTAAAGAGTTACGGGGTCCATTTATTTGTTTCCATGTAGGATAGAATTTTTTTATGATCATTTCTACATGTAGAAATGCTGATAGAAATTTTTTCTGTGACTCAATTGCAACGTCATATGGAAATGGATATAAAAACTACCATTGGAGATAATTTTTAGTACATTGAATTTCAATTATACAAATTTGGGTTGGTAGAAATGACCATCATAGATGACTTATTTTGTTATTCATTCTTAATTACAGATGGTGCTTTAATTTCCATACGTTAAGGTACTACCGTTCCAAATATCCCTATACTCATCAGCCTCTTTATATGATTTAGTATTTTCAAAGTGCGTGAATATTAGCACTCCATCCCTATTTTAAAAACATTAAACACACCCAATCAAATCTTACAAAATCATGTAAAGTCACCCCAACTATTTTTCAATTGCCAAACAAAAAATTATCTTTCTTTAATTTCTCTCTCCTTCATTGACATTCTCTCTTCTCTCTTCCCATCAATCTCCCTCCGCCACCAATTACCACTCCGCCCATATCTAGCAATCATTTTAATTATTTTGTACTCTATTAAGTTCTCCTAACTATAATATATCTTCAACTATTTTTCTCACTATATATACACAAATTCACTCACTATCTCTACAACAAAAGAGAATTAACTAAGGAAAAGAAAGCTAAAACTAAAGGCCAATTATTTTGTTTTCCTCCATGAACTAGTTTATGGAAACTTATTTCTAGAATTGTTTAATATTGTGTATAGTCCGAACAAATTTTTTATGTAAAACCCTGGTACAGAATCGGATTTTACCTTCGAGATCTCTCTGGTTTGATTTCGTCTTAGCACGAACAAGAGTTGGTGTAGACAAATCGAGAACACTGGCTCAATGGAACCTCATGATCTTCTATCATATTCCTTTTGCCATGCAATCCTGTACCGAGTGTGGGTTGCGGTGTCACGAAGATTTCCTTCTCTACTCTCTACGGCACAAACCCTAAATTCGTGAGAATTCTCGTGTCAAGAGAAGAGGCAAGGCTGGTGTAGATATAAGGCTACAATAGGGAACCTAAGGAGAAATAAGTGTTTGGGCTCACTATGCAAAACCGGAATCCTAATTTGATTAAGAATTGATTCATTCCATAAATTATAATTCATACCACTAAAGAATTATAATTGCACTCATGTCTTTATCTCAAAATTATATTTTGAGTTCATTATTATTAAATACTTATTATTCTCCCACATTAAGATTTCAAACAACCGTCATTTAAATTAAATTATTGACAATTATATTTAAATGACTTCTTAATCCTTGAGCCTACCACTTAAATGACTTATTAATCCTTGAGCCTACCACTTAATTTATTTGACATGTCGGATTAACATAATCTACCTGCAGGGTTTGACATGATCAAAACTTATAAGCTTCTCAAGGGGTTATCATCAATCTCTATACCGGGACATGGATTCCGTCAATAATTAATATTCATCATACATATAGTGTCATCATCCAATTCACGAAAATTGTTGATCCATAAATGAATTTAACTCTTAACGAGTCAAAACAACAAACACTAAATATATATGTCATTAATTATTTCAAGATTAAGAGCATAAGTAATTATAATAACCATGAGATTTTAAATTGTTTTATATTGTCAGTATAAAAATAATTGACCCAAATTGGTCATGTTCAATACACACAAAGTGTACTAGTACAACTAGTTAAAACTATACAGTTTCCTATAGTCAAGATAAAATACTAAAACTTGTGCTACAATCCTACCGATGGTTGTCCAATTCCATCTAAGACCGTGAACCAATAAACTTATATTCTATAAGAACCGATGATATGATCCTCTGTGTGCAAGCTATATTCTACACACCAAATCATCTACTATATGGAATAAAAGACATACATGCACATTATTTAAATAAATAATATAATGCAACCATTGCCTATAAAGATTCCCATTTAAAATAGCAAAACCAAGTCTATTTAACATATCAAAACCAACAATAATAATAATAAAACCATGGCTTTTAGTATATCACTCTAACAATCTCCCACTTAGACTAAAAGCCATGCAGCTATGCACCTCACTCCCATTCCCTCAACGTGACTATCAAAAGTCTTAGCTGGTAAGCTCTTTGTAAAAGGATCTGCTAGGTTGTCTCCTAATGCAATCTTAGTCACTATGACATCGCCTCTCTGTACAATATCTCTAATTAGATGATACTTGCGCTCTATGTGTTTTCCCCTCTTATGAGTCCTCGGCTCCTTCGAATTTGCGACTGCTCCATTTTTATCACAATAAAGTGCAATAGCTGAATGCACTGAAGGTACCACAACTAGATCCATAAGAAAGTTCCTGAGCCAAACTGCCTCTTTAACCGCTTCTGAAGCAGTCACATGTTCAGCTTTCATGGTGGAGTCAGCAATACAAGACTGCTTAATATTCCTTCAACTAATGGCCCCACCACCTAGAGTAAACACTTATCTTGAAGTTGACTTTCTAGAATCTTTATCTGACTGAAAATCTGAGTCTGTGTACCCAATGGGCACTAGACTATATGCCTGGTAAACGAACATAAGATCTCGAGTCCTTTTAAGGTACTTAAGTATATATTTTACAGTAATCCAGTATTCTTGCTCGGGATTAGACTGGTATCTGCTAACCATGCTAACAGTAAAGTAGATGTCTGGTCTAATACATAACATAGCATACATGAGGCTTCCTACTGCCGAGGCATAAGGAACTGCTTTCATTTTCTCTATCTCATCAGGTGTCTTAAGACATTGATCCTTGGATAGAGTGATTCCATGCCTGAAAGGGAAAAACCCTTTCTTGGAATCCTGCATACTAAATCTGGAAAGAATTGTATCAATATAAGTAGCTTGTGACAAGCCCAACATCTTATTTTTTCGATCTCGCATAAGTTTAATACCAAGGATGTGACTAGCTTCTCAAAAGTCCTTCATATTGAATTGACTTGATAACCATACTCTCACTGAAGATAATAACCCCATATCGTTCCCAATAAGTAAGATATCATTTACGTACAATACTAAAAATACCACTACATTTTCGTTGCGCCTTTTATACACACAAGACTCATCCGGACATTGATCAAAACCAAAAGACTTGATTGCCTGATCAAAACGGATGTTCCAAGATCTAGACGCCTGCTTACGCCCATAAATAGACTTCTTAAACTTGAACAACATGTGCTCTTGGCCCTTTGCTATGAATCCATCTAGCTGCATCATATAGATGCTTTCATCAAGACTTCCATTAAGGAAAGCTGTCTTGACATCCATTTGCCAAATTTCATAATCAAGATGAGCCGCAATGGATAAGAGAATTTGACCGGTGAAAATGTTTCATTATAATTGATTCATTCTTTCTGAGTGAACCCTTTTGCAACAAGCCTTGCTTTAAAGATTTCCACCTCCACGTATGCTCTTCTCTTTCTCTAATATACCCACTTGAAATAGGTTCGTTTAGACAACAAAACCTCTTGAATTAGTTCTAGTGTGTGGGTCAGCCCTGGACTACATAAAGTGTTTTTCCGAAAGTTTTAGAGTTCTTGTGGCTATCACGGATTGGAGTCTCAACAATAACCCCAAGAGGTTACCTCAATGGTAAGGGCATACTTATGATTGAGTGATTTGGTGCATGATCTCAAGTACAACAAATGGGTAATTAACATTTTATCTGTATAAGCTTATTATCATTTCGGTTTTTAAAATTTCATTTTTTAATTTTGGTATTCAAAGTTTGAGTTGCTTCTTTTTTCTCTTTTAATTGAGATGTCACGTTATCTTTTTTTAACAGAAAATCCATTTTTCTATTAGTTATCCATGTGCCACATGTAGAGGCAGAGCTATACATTTTTTTTAAAGAGGAAAAGTTTAATACTAAATTACAAAAGTCACTTTTTGCAAAATTAAAGAAACAAATTTTGTGCTAATATTATTTTTATTCAATACTAGGGGCATGATACACACTAGTAGTTAGCTTTTAAAAATATAAGGGAGGCAAACTTAACTAAATCGCATTTAAATTTTTGAGTATAATGGTGAATGATTAAGGATGGTAAAAATGATAATCTTACCTGCTTTATTTATCGAATAATTACACCAGATGTACTAATAAATTTTAATTTTTGAAAATGTCTAAACTATATATATATATATATATATATTGATACATCTAGTTTGATTATTCAATAAATAAAGACAATGAATATAGTATTATTATATATGATATAATACACGGTCTCCATTCATTGGGAACTTGAGAGTATAATAATGTCCAATCAAAAGGTGCCTTTCACAATCACCTTTGAATTTTCAGACTTCTAGTTTTCATGTGTTGTGTTTTTAAGTAAGTGCACGTTAATATAATGAATTTATACATCTTTTAATTATTAAATATTTTTTTGCCATTAAAAATAATTTTAAAATATTAAAATATTATTTTATAAAATACAAATATCATTATTTGTTAATAACTTTTTTTTATGATTTAATATGATACTTGAAAGAGAAATGAAGATAGGCCTAATAATGCACCCCACGTGAAATTAACATAAAGTTGAAACGGACGCGAAGGACCCGCGTCATTAATCATCAAGACAATAATGCATCTGAATAATTAAAGTTGAATGCACCAAGTAAGCACCTTCGTCCTTACCACTACGTTACAGAAGGGCAATTGACATTTTGCTTGTTTAAAGTTTCCTAACTTTCTCATTTCGGTTTTTAAAATTAGATTCGTCTCATTTTAATATTTTAAATTTATGTTGCATCTTACTTTCATTTTAACTTAAATGTCTCATCACTTTTTCAAACGAAAAATCCATTATTTGAACTTATTATCCATAGGTCACATGCAGGGACATAGTAATAAAGAAGAAAATTTATTACTTATAATTTTGTTTTACGCATTATTACCGGGACGATTAATACAAGTAGTTAACTTTTAAGAATATAGGGAAGGCAAACTTAACTGGTTTGTATATATTTGTAACTTTTAAAAGTAGTTAGCGATTTTTGAAAATTTAGTGGAGTATCAAGTTTAATACTAAATTACTAAATTTTCTGCAGAATTAACGAACAAAATTTTGTTCTAATATCATTTTATTTCAATATTAAGGGGTGATTAATACTAGTAGTTAGCTTTTAAAATTTAAAGGAGACAAACTTAACTAATATGCATATATTTGTAATTTTTAGAAGTAACTTTAATTGGTAAAATAGTAATTTTTTAAAATTTTAAGGGAGTAGGGGACAATTGTTTCCTTAATAATATATTTATGACACAATCTCAGGTTTTATTTTTTGGTGTGTCAAGATTTTTTGGACCAATGCAGTTTCTCATGATTAATAAACGTCAGTCTTACGGAATTAGTTGGCCGGATGGGCTCAAATATCCACAAATACTCAAAAAAAGAAGAAGAAAAAATAATTAAATAAATAAAAATAATAAAGTAGAACTTAAAACTTAAATAATGCATCTAAATAAAGTAGAACCAACCAAGTAGGCACCGTCGTCTTAAACTGCAATGCGACAAATGGGTAATTGATATTTTCCATGCTCGAAGTTTGCTTTTTTACTCATTTCGGTCTTTAAAATTAAAATTTATTTTATTTTATTTTATTTTATTTCTCAAAATTTGAACTGCGTTTCTTTCACTTTTTAATTTAGATATGTTACGTCATTTTTTGTAATAAAAAATCTATTTTTTTTGGACTAAATATGAAATATCCATGTACCACATGGAGGGAAGGAATTTTATATATATAGTTTTAAAAGGGTCAATTTAAAATTAAATTGATAAAGTCACATTTCTAAAAGTCAATGAAACAAATTTTGTGCTAATATTATTTTTGTTCAATGTTAGGGACACGATTAATAATAGTAGTTAGCTTTTAAAAATTTAAGGGAGGCAAACTTAACTAAATCGCATTTAAATTTTTTAATATAATGGCAAGCGATCAGGGATGGTAAAAATTATATTCTTACCTGCTTTATATACCAATAATTATACTTGGTGTATTAATAAATTGTAAACTTTGGGAATGTCCAAACTATATACTACATTATTATTTATTACAAATTAGTAACAACATCTAGTGAGTATCATATTCAACATCCGTGATATAGTTCGTAAAGCAATATTTCAAGAATTATTTCCCTTAAATACAACAAAAACACGTTAAAATAAAGAGGTATCGACCATAAGTTTTAGTGGATAGGACCCCCATCGCGTTACCCATATATATGAAATTATTATGCTATGATTTTCTACAGTTCTTGAACATATATTGTTACGACTTGTTTTTTTTGTTAAAATCATAATGAGACGGATTTTACATACTCTCGTGCATAGCACGGGCTGTATGCATGTATTAAGAGAGTATTGGGGATCCTCTTAGTTTCTTTCTACCCCAGTAGATATAAATGCTAAATTCTAACAAAATAATAAAATTTTGAGAGATGCTATTGCCAATTCCTTTCAGGAGCAAACCATCTCATTTTTATTACTTTTAATTTGACATAAAATTATTTTGGCAGAGAATTATTATTTTGATTGTATTCCCAAAATTTTATATGAATGAGATTGAAGATTTCTCGTTAAAACAAGAAAAATAATTTTATGATTTAAGAAGTGTTTTGAAAGAAAAATAAACAAAGACCTAATAAGTTTATGAAAAAGACTTTGAGAGTAATGTATCCCCTGTTAAAGCTCATCGTCAAAGACCCAGCGTCACAAATCATCAAGACAATAATGCATCAAAATGGAGTTTAATCACTTAAAGTTTGCTTGTTTTCTCATTTTGATATTTAAAGTTCAATTCATATTATTTTGGTAGTTAAAATTTGAGTTACATTTCACTTTTATTTTAAATTATGTCCTGTAAATTTTTTTGAAGGAAGAATTCAGTTTTTGGATGAAGTATCAAGTTTAATACTAAATTACTATAGTTTCTGCAGAATTAACAAATAAAATTTAGTACTAATATTATTTTATTTTAATATTAGGGGGGCGATTAATACTAATAGTTAGCTTTTAAAAATTTAAGGGAGACAAACTTAACTAATATGCAATATATTTATAATTTTTAGAAGTAATTTTAATTGGTAAAATAGTAATTTTTTTAAAAAAAATTTTAAGGGATGGGGGATAATGGTTTCCTTATTAATATTTGTATGTTGTTGTATCTTTTGGTACAGACAATATCTAGTTTTAAATAAAAGTAATATGCGTAATTTAAAGGGTTACTTCAGCGGTAAGAACATATAGACTTAGGATTGAGTGTTTTGCGCACAATGTCAAGTTCGATTTCTGGCTTGATCAAGATTTTTGAGTTTACTGTATCTTCTCTTGGCCGATAAACATTAGAGTCTCGTGAAATTAATTGTGACGGGCTCATATATCCATAAATATAAATAAAAAAAAGAAGTAAATAATTAAATAAAAATAAAAGTGATATGCTTTCAAACTTAAAGTACAATCACCTAGACATATGATTGACCCTACCTAGCGTTGGCATTTATTGAGCCTCTATCACACATAATCGGGACCTACATGAAGTTAAACGAATCAAGTAAGCTCCTTCGTCCTAAGCCACCATGCAACAAATGAGTAATTGAGATTTTACCTACATGAAGTTTGTTTTTATTCTTGTTTTGGTCTTTCAAATTCTATTCATTTTATTTTAATATTCAAAGTTTGAGTTACGCCTCTTTTTTTTCTTTTAACTTAGATGTCGCATCATCTTTTCAGAACAAAAAATCTATTTTTGTACTAAATATCCATGTACTACATGTAGGGGCGGAGCTAGATTTTTTTTTTATGTTTTTTTAAAGAGGGGAAGTTTAAAACTAAATTACTAAACTCACTTATTTTTTTCAAAGAGGGCAAGTTTAAAACTAAATTACTAAACTCACTTTTTGCAAAAAATTAATGAAACAAATTTTAAACTAATATTAATTTTGTTCAATATTAGGGGCACAATTAATACTAGTAGTAAGTTTTTAAAAATTTAAGGGAAGCAAATTTAACTAAATTGCATTTAAATTTTTGAATATAATGGTGAATGATTAGAAATGGTAAAAATGATATTCTTACATGTTTTATTTATCGAATAATTTTACTGGATGTATTAATAAATTCTAAATTCTGGGAATCGTAAAAGGGGCCTTCACAATCACCTTTGAATTTTGGTGTGGTTCAAATATTGGCTGCTTCATATTGCTATGCGATAAGCTTTGCTTGGTGTATCTTATTTTTAACATCAAATCAGCAAAAGCAGCCAAACAAAATTAATGTTCAGACTATCCTAAACATTGTCAAAATGCCTTTTTCGTCTTATATTAAGGGTTTAAATTTTTTAAAGATACATTAATTTTAATAAAAACAATATTTGAACAAAATAATTAATTATTATAAGATTGTGTATATTAATTATGTCTTCAAAAATTAAAATATAAACTCTTAATTTAAATTTTAAAAGTGGAAGGAGAGTTGATGGGAAGGAAAAAAAGTACGTGTTAGATACGCAGAAACTTTTAGTACGTCAGCAAGGAAATAAGTTAAAAGTGAATAAATGAGAAGGAGATGGATGTCAATTCTCAAGAAAAGAAGCATATCATATTATTACTTAGAGAAATGGTATAGATAGAGCTCCTCATCCTCATATATTGCATCAAATCAAATATAATTGAGAGTTCATAGTTTCAATTCTCACAAAGAAAAATGGCCGAGCTGGTTGTTAAGTTCGTTGTTGAAAAAATTGGAGAGCTGCTGATTAATGAAGCAAGATTCATGTACGGAGTGCGCAACCAACTTGAAGAACTTGAAGCGGAAATGAGGCGGATGCGCTGCTTCTTAAAAGATGTCGATGGACGACAAGAGGAGAGCGCGACTCTCCAAGACTTGGTGATAGAGATAAGGAAAGTCGCTTACGACGCTGAGGACGTGCTTGAACTTTTCGCATTCAAAGTCTCGTCCAGGAGGAGAAGAAACGTCCTCTTGAGATTTGCTTGCATCTTCAATGAAGGAATCGCCATCTACACGGTTGGCTCAAAGATAAACAGAATCAAAATCAAAATCAGCAGTCTCACTGCAAGTTTGCGAGACTATGGCATAAGAGCCGTAATGGAAGGAGGAGAAGGTCCGAGCTCTAGTCACGAAAGACTAAACCATGTAAGGAGGTCTTATTCCCATTTTATGGAAGAGGATTTTGTGGGATTTGATGAAGACATCAAGACATTGGTAGGGGAATTGGTTAATCAATGCACAGATCGTCGAGTTGTTTCCATTTTTGGCATGGGTGGTTTGGGAAAGACCACTCTTGCTATGAAAATTTATCATCACCCCGACATCAGACGCCATTTTAATAGTTTCGCTTCAGTTTGTATCTCCCAGAAGTGGGAAAAGATGGATGTTATAAAAGGAATCCTAATCAAACTTAGCCCAGAACGGAAGTCAGAGATCAAAGAAATGATAGAAGACGAATTAGCAGGGGAACTTTGTCAGATCCAACAGCAGAAAAAATGTTTGGTGGTTCTTGATGACATTTGGGACAATGATGTTTGGAACGCCTTACGACAAGCCTTCCCATATGGATACACTCGTAGCAGAATATTGCTCACCACGCGTAAGAAGGAAGTGGCTTGCCACATTGATCCAATTGCTTTTCTGCATCCACTGAGGTTACTAAACAGAGAAGAAAGTTGGCAGTTGCTAGTGAAGAAAGCATTCCCAGGAAGAAGAGATACAGGTAAGTTCATTACCCAATGTTTCTAAAAGGCAATAGGCCCACCTAGGGCGGCCATTAAGCCTTTAAGCATCTAGGCACTAGGCGCTCATTGCTTTGAATTATATATATGTAATAGTAGTGCAATGCAAAATCAGATGAAACGTAGTCACTAGGTTCAATTCACTAAAAAAAAAAGATTGGAGCAAAGGTTCCCATTCACTTGAAACTATCAATATTTCGAGCAACGATAAAAATGCCTGTGAAAAAAATAAGAAAGAAAGAAAGAAGCTACAATAGAAAGAAAAAAGGAAGAAAGTTCAAGATAAGGTTGAGCAAATAATGTTTATTCCCTTCCATTCTCTTAAATCACAATGTCTTCTTTTAACAAAAAAAATTTGGCTGCTCTTAAAATAAAGAGAGAAAAAAAAAGGAAAAAGAAAAGAAACTCGTTTATCTGCGTAGCCCGCCTAACACATTTAAGCGGCCGCCTAATTCATCCAAAGATTAATCAAGTGCCTAAGTGCAGTCTAGAGCCTAGGTGCCGCTTGGGCACCGCCTTTAGTAACACTTTTATAATCCCATTAAAATATTAGTTTAAGGTGGTTTTTGTTTATACCTCCTAATGTTCAATGGAAGTCTATTCAGCATTAAACAGTAAAACTGGCGTTTGTTTTCTCACCTCTTAATGCTTAATTGAATTAAAATTTATCATTCAACATTAAGAAGCAAGCCATGTGTTGAATGCTTAATTTTTACTTTAATGATTATTTTTTCCCCAATGTTGCCCCTGTTCTTTCTATTCGTTAATTATTGATGTATACCGTAATGATAAGCTTTAAATTGTAAACTGTGATCTATTCAACCTTCGGACCCAAATAAAATCAAACATATTTCTTATATCAAAGTTATGTTCAGTATTAAAAATGCAGAGTTATTCAGTTTTCAACATCCAGAGGTTAAAAAAAAACATTCCCTAAAAAAAAAATTGTGAGTAATTGGTTACGATCACCTCGTATTCTCATTAATTAGATGCCTAACAAAAAAACAATCTGCATCAATTTTATTCTTAAGTTGTCATTCATTCTTGTTGTCTAGAGCGTAGAGTTGAAACTCAGATGGAGAACAAAGGGAGGGAAATGCTACATCCATGCAGGGGTGTACCACTTGCTATCGTTGTGCTCGGGGGACTATTGGCCAATAGATATACCTTAAATGAATGGGAGAGAGTACATCATAGTCTTGGTCGGTATTTGATGGGGGAAGGCATCGATAGTCAAGATCAAAGAATTAAACAAGTGCTTAATTTAAGTTACGATGACTTGCCATATCAATTGAAGGCTTGCTTTGTTTATATGGGGAATTTCCAAGAAGATTATACTGTGAGCATCGAAAAACTATGTCTTTTATGGATTACTGAAGGAATGGTAGATCCTAAAGAGAAAGCGGAAGGAGAAACAATGATGGATGTAGCAAAACGGTATTTGGGTGAACTAGCACAAAGGAGCATAGTCCAAGTTGAATCACCAAATGATGAATGGCGGCCGGTAACATGGGATTCAGAGGAAACTTGTCGTCTTCATGACCTCATGCGTGAACTATGTCTCTCAAAGAGAAAGGGGGAAGATTCTCATTCACATGGAAATGTACATGATTCATCTTCCTCGTCAATGGGTATCACTAAAACACGTAAACTTGCCATTTATTTCGGATTGCGAATAGATATACCCCATCTCAAGGGATTCAAATTGCTTAGAGTTTTAGATTTTGAGGGGTTTGAATTTCGTCAAAAGAGTATACCAGAGGGAATTGGGAAACTAATCCACTTGAAGTACTTGAGTTTCAGAGACTGCTGGGAGTGCAAGTTGCCATCATCAATAGGCAACTTGCAATTCTTGCAAATCCTTGATATACGTGGTGCAGGTGTTTCTATACCGAATGTATTGTGGAAGTTGGAAAGCCTAAGTCATCTATATCTTCCTAATACTATTCGCGAAAATGAAAAATTAATATTGGATGGCTTGAGCCGTCTAGAGATATTGGAGAATTTTGATACACGAATATGTGTCCCGAAAGATCTCCTTACATTGCCCGAATTGCGAAATTTAAAAGCAATAGTTAGGGTGGGGTGTATGGAGGAGACGGAAACAATCATTAACTATCTAAATGCTACTTCACACCAATTACAATGTACATACCTTCATTTTATACTTGCTTCTCAGGAAGAAGAGCCCTTTCCTGTCTCAAGAAAAGTGTTTATGATCCATAGTCTTGAGAGGCTGGAGCTAGCAGGGAAAATAGGTAACTTACCAGAATATTGTCAGGACCATTTCTCTGCAAGCCTCGCCAGAATATCCTTACAGAGCTCTGGACTTACAGAAGCTCCCAAACTTGAAATTTCTTAGATTAGGGATTGAAGCGTATGTTGGAAAGGAAATGGTTTGTTCTGCTGGGGGTTTCCCCCGACTTGGACGTCTAACTTTTTGGGCGTTGACCAAATTAGAGAATTGGCGAGTGGATGAAGGAGCTTTACCCATTCTTTATTGTTTAAATATTAGTAACTGAAAGGAAATGAAGAGGCTTCCGGAAGGATTGAAATTTCTCACTAACCTCCAAAAATTGAATATTAATGGTATGCCCAACGTATTCGGAGATAAGGTTCGAGGAGAAGACTCTTACATAATCGGGCATGTGCCTTCCGTCACAATTGATGATGAGCTTCCTTGATGAATTGGAGAGGCAGGAACCAGGTACTACTTTTCTTAATTATCTTATGAGCCATTTTTCTTTTTTTTTTGTAAATTTTTTTAACTTCATCAGATTATTATATTTATTTTTTTATTTAAAACAGGTGGATTCATGTACTGGACACCTTTTTCACTCGCAATGGACTAGAGAATTCATGTCAACACCGATATGGACGCTATTTTCGGCCGAATTCCTTCATTTAGGCATCTTAAAATGTGAATTGACTATTTATGGCATGTTTGAATGTGCTAATAAGCTGAATTATGAATGTCAGATTTGACTTAGGTCAAATCCGTTGTGATTCTCGGCATCAATATTGTAGGATTCCACGATCTTTGTGATTTTTTTTTTGGGTTGTTATTTTGAATTTATTTCATTTCTTGCAATTCTCTTTCCTTGTAAGAGTGTTTCTTTCTAATCATTAAGGTATACAACTATTGAATAAAATTATGAGTGTTTTTCTTCGTGATGAGTGTTTATTTCTTGCTTAACTAAGATTTGTACATTTTATAACTTTTCGCTACATCAATTTTTATATTTTTTATTTCATGTCATTTTCAAATTTAATGGAACCCGTGTTATTGCTAAACTAGACTCATAGAATAAAAGAGTTATCTCTCGTACTTTAGCAGAGAACTACAACCATGGAAATATTATATTCAATACTAAGGGTATGTTTAGGCACACTGAATTGTGATTTTAAAAATTACAATTTCAAATATTTGCAGTCACATTCTTTGGTTAATTTATTGATTTTAATTATAACTCTAAAATCTCTTGATTATATGTAAAAGTTATAGCCAAATATCAGTAAAAAAGTACATTCAATTTTAAATTTTTTATAAGAAATAATATTTAGGGACACTTTCCCATGATCTTGTATGATGTTTGTGGGTACTTATGACTCATTTTGATGCTAAAGTATATTATTTGCAGGGACATAGCTAGAAAAAAAGTTAGCGGGGACAATAATTTGTATATTTTGAGAGATGGAGGTTAGGATAATAGATGACAGTTTAAACCTTATGGTTCTTATCATATTATATATATATATGGAGATTACTTAGGTTAGGTACATATCCCAACCGGGTCGGCCCAACATTAAGTAGGCGTACTCATTGCATTCAGGCCAAGTCCAGGCAATATATTAACAATTCTTATGATCACCATTTTTTAAAAAGATGATTCTTTTTACAAGAGCAGACTTCAGGTACCTGAAAATTCGTATCACTACACTCATATGTTGTTCTGTAGGATTATGCATAAATTGGCTAGGAATGGTCAAAGCATATGCAAGGTCCGGCCTTCTGTGAGCTAAGTACACATCAATCTCCCTACAAGTCGTTGGTAGCTCTCTTCATCAGTGGGCACATAATTAGAATAAATACATAACTTTAACCCTTCCTCAACTATAGTATATATCGACTAACAAGCTAAGATGCCAATTTCTCATAGAAAATCCAAAGTATACTTCTTCTTAGATAAGAAAATCAATTTCAGATCAAGATACCTCAATTCCAAGAAAATATTTCAAGAGGCCAAGATCTTTCATTTCAAACTCCTTAGACAAATAATTTTTCAGTGGCTTTCTTTCTTCAGGATAGTTCCCTGTAGCCACCATATCATCCACATATGAATGTAGTGATCTTACCACGTAATTTTTTAAAAAATAAAGTATTATTAGAGTCATTCTGTTTATCCAAATGTTCTCATGGAATTTGTAAATCTTCCAAACCAAGCTCTAAGAATGTTTTAATCCATATAACAACTTCTTCAACTTGCAGACCTTTCTTTGATGATTTCCTGGTACGAGACATCCAAGTGGAAATCTATATAGACTTCTTATGTTAAGTCACCATGTAGGAAGGCATTCTTCGCATCAAATTGTTGTACTAGTTAGTCTAGGTTCACATCCAAAGATAGCAGAACTGGAACAATATTAATTTTAACTACAGGTGCAAAAGTTTTTGTATAATCAATCCCATACTTTTGCGTATACCCCTCTGTCACTAGTCGTGCTTTAAATCGTTCAATAGTACCATCTTCTTTATACTTAGTATAGGTCCAAAGGCATCCTCCTGATGGAAACTTAATACCAGGATCGTTCCATATTGCGTATAAACCGAACAAAAAAAATACGTAAAACCCTAATGCGGAATCAAATTTTACCTTTGAGATGTATTTGGTTTGATCTCATCTCAGCACAAACAGCAATTGGTGTAGATGAATCGAGAACACGAGCTCGATGGAACCTCACGATCATCTATCATATTCCTTTTTCCGTGCTATCTTATACTAAGTGTGGGCTACGGTATCACCAAGAAATTCCCTCGCTTCTCTCTACAGCACAAACCCTAAATTCGTGAGAATTATTGTACTTCGAGAAGAGGCAAGGACGACGTATATATAAGGTTACGATAGGGACCCTAAGGAGAAATAAGTGTTTGAGCTTACTATAGAAAACAGGAATCCTAATTCGATTATGAATTAATTCCTTCCATAAATTATAATTTACACCACTAAGAATAATTATTACACTCACATCCTTATCTCAAAATTGTACTTCGAGCTCCTTGTTATTAAATTCTTATTATACTCCCACGCTAAGACTATTTATAACCGTCATTTAAATTAAATTACTGACAATTATATTTAAATGAATTCTTAACCCTTGAGCTTACCACTTAACTTATTTGACATGTTGGATTAACATAATCCACCTGCAGGGTTTGACTAGATTAAAACTTATAAACTTCTCAAGGGGTTATCATCAATCCCTATATTGGGACGTGAATTCCTTCAATAATTAATATTCATCATATATATAGTGTCATTATCCAATTTACAGAGCTTATTGATCTATAAATAAATCTCACTCTTAATGAGTCAAAACAACAAACACTACAAATATATGTCTATTAGTTATTTTAAGATTAAGAGCGTAACCAATCATAATAACTATGGGATTTTAAATTGTTTTATAGAGTAAGAATAAAAATAATTATCCCAAACCAGTCATGTTCAATACACACAAATGTACTAGCACAATGAGCTTAAACTATATTGTTTCCTATAATCAAGATAAACTACTAAAACGTGTACTGCAATCATACTGATGGGTGTCCAATTCCATCTAAGATTAAGAACCACTAGAGTTATATTCCACAAGAACTGATGATATGATCCTCTGTGTGTAAGCTAAACTATACACACCAAATCATCTACTATATGGAATAAAAGACACACTTGCATAATATTTAAACAAATAATATAGTGCAACAATTGCCCATAAAGATTCTCATTAAAATAATAAAACCAAGTCTATATAACATATCAAAACCAATAATAATAAAATCATGTCTTTTAGTATATAACTCTAACACCTCCTAGCTT
The DNA here is from genome assembly GCA_021464415.1 of Lonicera japonica. NCBI lineage: Eukaryota > Viridiplantae > Streptophyta > Magnoliopsida > Dipsacales > Caprifoliaceae > Lonicera > Lonicera japonica. The sequence goes on along the minus strand of JAKCWG010000448.1, from coordinate 130,499 downwards.
TTTTTAAGGTGAAAGATTAACAGTTCCCATGTTTTGTTCTTCTTCAAGGACTTCATTTCTCTATCCATTGGTGCTTTCCATTTTGTGCCAGATAAGTCCTCCTCGCTGTTAGGATTAGATAAAATAAATAATTGACTTAGAATTGACATATTTGATTCAAACAAATTTGCACTGGTTGGACACTATGACTCAGGGAGTATTTAGCCTTACTGTAAGTGATTCATATGTGAGTTTGGGAACGCCTATATTAATAGGAGAAGGATTTTGTCTTATAAATGATTGGGTATGGACTCAAGAGCGTCCTCTCCATTTTGTGCCAGATAAGGCCTCCTCGCTGTTAGGATTAGATAAAATAAATAATTGACTTAGAATTGACATATTTGATTCAAACAAATGTTGCACTGGTTGGACACATAATGACTCAGGGAGTATTTAGCCTTACTAGTAAGATCGATTCATATGTGAGTTTGGGAACGCCTATATTAATAGGAGAAGGATTTTGTCTTATAAATGATTGGGTATGGACTCAAGAGCGTCCTCAACATTGACATACGACTGATCGAGAATGATTCAGATGTTTGGACGGAGTCCGTCTGCTCAGGTATTGGTTTAGCAGGCGTCAATTCAATTACATTTTTACCATCACTTGTATCCATATTTAAACTGCTTATATCCAAGTCATTTATATTGCAGTCCATAGTTTTAAAAGATAATTCCCTATAATATAGAGTTTGAACTTTCGTCTGATTGTACTCCGCTTAGAGCTCAGACTGAATTGAAAAAAAAACATTTTATCTTTGTGAAAATTAGTATATAGTGCAAGAGGGGAATTGACAATTTTAACCCTAAAGTTTGGGGGTTGTTCTAACTTAAACCTTGATGTTTCAATTTTGACAAATTAAACCTCGATGTACATTAATAGTTGCAATCCCTACCTTCCATCCACAACCATTTGAAATGGAGTATGGCGTCTGACGTGGCATGCTGGTGTGACGCCTACATGGACTATGAGACCTATTAGCTTTGCTAAATGCGAATTTAACACTCAATTAATTTTTCAATCAAGTAGTAGCTAGGGTTTTCTTAAGCAAGTGGATTGAAACCATTCTTCACTGCTCGTATAATTAGGGCACAAAAATGTGTTGATCTTTGCTATCTCTGGCTTATTATTATTATTTGTGACTTATTGATTATATTGAATATGAGAATACGCTTTTCTAAGCATTATAGTGCTCTTATATTTAATTAAGCTTATCTCAAATTACGACTTGTTGGTTCATAGCAAATTAATGTGGTAACAAATTATTGCAAGCCATTTTTTGTTATTGAAAGGGTTCATGCAAAGGTTCAAAGAAGAATGGCAAGGATTACGTTATTGATGCGAACGAGGCTACATGGGCTTAAACCAATTGGAATAATTTGGAAGCATTACTTTTTAAGTAGTTTTAATTATAATAATTTATTTTTTTATTTGTTTTAAAATTAGTATTTTCACTTACTAGCACCCTACAGATGGGTTTTCATATGATGTCATTACCGCTAGAGCACCCTACATCATGTCACACGACAAATTGATGACAAACCCAATGACAATCCCCCCAAACACCGACCAACCATTGCTTACATCATGTCACACGACAAATTGATGATGTCATCGCTTACATAATTATTTGATGATGTCATTGCTTACATCACTTGTATTATGTGAGAATAAATGTGAGCCCTTAGATCATGGTTGGTGGGATTGAATGTAGACCACTGGATCTATTTTGTAACTAATAGGCCAACACCCCCATATATCCCCACCACAAAAGACACATCTGACCCACCCCATTCCATTAAGGACATTTAATAACATTTATTTCTGCAAGAGTCTCGGATCTAATTTTGGCACCCGGAGTGCCACCTTCTAAAGTCAGACCGCTGGAAATATTTCTAAAGAGGAAAGCTGATATCCGTCGGAGATCTTCTCTTCCTTATTATATTTTCTCTTTCTTATTCTTATATATATCATCGAGAAGGTAACAAAAGTCTCTTCTAGTAATCAAATAACATATCTGCATATTGGTTTTATTGAATTTTATTTAGTAGTTATAGATTTGTTTAATTCTTATGTAAGTTTGCTATATATACATACTCGTTATTTTCGAAAGTATTATAAGTAAGTAGGGAGTTGGCTTGCTTGGGCCAACATAAACCGAAAACATTTACTTCCATCATCCTCCTTTCAATTTTAATTTAAGTTGTTTTGTAGACTCTTTTTACCTATTGTTCTGTCCACTTTCTAGCTGGATAAACTTATTGTCAAGTTACTGATATTCTATCATTTTCAAACAAAATAACTTGATAAAATTTTGATAAAATCATTTGTAAAACCATTTATCATCCGGCTAAAACCAAGTTTTCAAAACTCAAACTGATAGAGCTTACTTAGGAATTAAATTAAGATATATTTGGTCTTCCATATAGACTGTAATGTATCTGATATACTCTCCTCAAGAGTTCAATTTCATATCAAATCAATTCCGATAAGATCCGATCTTTTATAAATTAAACAAACGAGATAATTTATATTGTTATCTGAGGAAATAATACCGAATCACTCTTATTTCAAAATTGATAAGATAAACTTTTGTCACTACTAATCACATTTCAATAAAACTAAAAACGAATACTATATTTGAGAATTCTCTAATTGCTTATTTTCTCCTTAAATCAAGTTTTCATTAGTTATTTTCAGAAAGAAATAGAATATCAGTAAAAGCATCCAAGTTTTCCAACATAAAATAAACATATAAGACCACTATAGACCGAAAGAGAGGAATGGGTGTTTAACACCTTCCCAAACCGTAATATAGTTCCCGAACCGTATAGAATCCTGGTTTCGTAGACAAACGTGTAAAGAAATGCTTATCTGTAGCCTTTCCTCTTACACAACTATTTTGTCCGTTTTCTCATAAAACGTATTGGCGACTCTGAACGAACCCTCTTATATCTAGAAATAGAATAGAGGGACACCCGATATGAATTATCAACACATAGAAGCAAATGGAACAACAAAATCCTTTCTGATGTTTCAGACTCCCAAACAAGAGGCTGAGATCCTGGGGTCGCATTTGCGGATTCTCACACAACTTAAACCTTGATGTTTCAATTTTGACAAATTAAACCTCGACGTACATTAATAGTTGCAATCCCTACATGGACTGTGAGACCTATTAGCTTTGCTAAATGCAAATTTAACACTCAATTTTTCAATCAAGTAATAGGTAGGGTTTTCTTAAGCAAGTGGATTGAAACCATTCTTCATTGCTCATCATAATTAGGGCACAAAAATGTGTGCCGATCTTTGCTATCTCTAGTTTTCGATTGAGAGTTTGTTTGTGACTTAGAAAATATGACATGTGAGAGTAGAAAATGGGATACAATAGTGATATCTTGCAAACATGGAGTTTCTGCTATGACATATACTGGTATTGAAAGTAAGGAACTGGTTCACAACTACTACCACAAGCAAACCTATTTAAAGTGCTATGAAAACTTCATCCAACCTTTGTACGTCATTCAAATTGGAAGTGTTGTAGAGCATTAACCAAATTATCAGCCAATACAGAAACAACAAAATCTAAAACCACTTCTCTCTTCTGTTGTTCCTCTGTTTTGTGAGATTAACAATTCTCCTTAGCAATTCAGGTATAATCTGCACTATTATTGCACACATTGGTGGATTAATCTACATGAAAAACCCACATCCATGCACAATCTATTATAGAAAAAATTAACTTCAAACTATTTTATGAACCAAGCATTAAAAAAAAGAGCATTCAAATTTACACTAAATCTTGAGCAACCACGAAATCTTCTTCTTAGATTTGAATCAGTCCATGAGGTTCTAATAACACTAAGGTATCCATAAAAGCATCTTTTTCCATCTGTTTGAGTGTACAAAGTAAATGGAAATGATGTAAATGGGTGACGATGATTGGATGTGTTTATCACGTGATGTGCAAATAGAGGGAGAACTCCGGCCAATGGGTCTCACAGTCCACGTAGGTGCCACGCCAGCATGCCACATCAAACGCCGATACTTCATTTCAAGAGGTTGTGGATGGAAGGTGGGGATTGCAATAATGTACATCGAGGTTTAAATTGCTAAAATTGAAACATCAAGGTTTAAGTTGTAACAACCCCCAAACTTTAAGGTTAAAATTGTTTATTCCCCGTGTAATATATACATAGTTTGGGTGGGAGGATGATAACATTGATAACCTTTTTGTTATGTACACCCAAAAAAACATAACATAATGTTTGAGGAGCTAACTTACTTCGTTGATGTTTATGGAGGTGAAGAATGCCACACAACCAAAGACATGGTATGGGAGATTAGGAACGATTGGAGCATTAATAGCCCTATGCAAAGATTGAAACGGTGTCTGAAATTGAACAGTGCTGGAGGGTTCACGATTAATCAGACAGGCAACATAAGTAAGAGCTTCAATTATGGAAGCACGAAAAACTCCAATAAGTTAGGTTTTTCCTTTATGCTACCCTATCCTACAAGGGTGTGTAAGGACACGTGGTTTAATGAACAATGCCATGTGTAGTCAAATAATGTTGAAGGTCAACACTCTTATATTCTCCACCATTATCAATACAGAGTACCTGAGTATGAGCTTTATACTTGGTCATAATCATCACGTGGAATTTTTGAAACAAAATATTCGATCACCTCCTCCTTAGATTTCATTAAGAATATCCAAATTACCCTAGTATAATCATCAATAAAAGTAGAAAAACCAACATGATCCTCCTAATGATGTAACTAGAGATGAACCCTAAACATTATAATGAACAATCATAAAAAGAGTTGAACTTTATTTAAATGTGATGGAAAAAATACACAATAAATACTTTTAAGTTCATAAATATCACAATGAAAACATTAAATATACATTTTAAAAAATAAACTAGGAAATAATCATTTTAAATATCTAAAAGAAACATGTCTTAGATATCAATCCCATAGCTATATTTTGGACTTTGCTCTCTCCCATTAGAGCTATCTACTACTAAGGCTTGGCATGGCTTACCTAAACTCTTTAACACCAAATTCAAGTAATACAACTTCCTCTGCCTGATACCACAACCAACCGTTTTTCTCGTCTGGATATCCTTAACCAAATAGAAATCAGGCTAACAATTACAATACAATGTAAGGCTAAGGTTATTGGAGAAATTAGTAATAAATTATAATCCAAGGACGAGACAATTAGAACAGATTCCAAATTTAAATTATCATTGAGTGACACAGGACCCTCCCCAACAACTGGAGTAAGGGCACCATTTGTTGTGTAAACATTATTTTGGGAAAATAAGTCCGAAACTTGTGTAGAATCAAATGTAATATATATGGTCGGTAGCTCCAGGATCAATTATCCATGCATTATTTAAATCACATGCCGAAGAATTCAAAACTAATGTTACTACTAATGCATGTAGAGCTTTTTGAATAACTTATTCATGTCCATATGTCTTGCTTTCAGCAACTACATTAGTATAATTTTTTCTAAAGCCATTTCTTCCTTCAATCACAGTTATGGTCCCACCATTGTGATATCCCAGATATCCCACTAGTTCATCGCGGTGACTCTTAATGTGACATGTTTGATCACAATGATTGTACTTATGGGATAACCTAGCAATATAGCGGTACGAGGTCCATATTGTTGATTCTGCTGGGAATAGGATTGGTCATATAGCATAGGATGATTTCAAGCTAGTAAAACATCATCATCTGAGTTTTCTTGTTCCCCATTCAAGGTGGTACGGCATACTTCCTCATGTTAAACCAAATCATAAAATATTTCAAAATCTGGAACCGGTTCTTTGCGAAGGATCTCACCACAAATTAACCTGTTTAAATTCACTATCCAATTCGGCAAGAAATATATGAACATAAATTTTAGTTATGCTTCAATATCATTAGTTTCCTTCATGATCACTTTATCATGAAGGTCCAATTTACATATAGTTCAAGGAAATATATGTAATTCATTGCTTTTGTCTAGGGGTGGCATCGGTCGGTAAACCGAACCGAGCTACCACCGCCGACTGCCGAACCGACATTAATCGGTGGCTAATATTTTCAACCGTTTCGTACCGGAAAAGTCGGTTGTACCGATTGTCGGTTTATCCGACAACAGTCGGTCGGATTGGTTCGGTTAAGAGAAATTTCCGGTGATAATAATCTCCGGCGAGTTAAAATCCTTTTCCGGTGAGGCATGAGGTGGTGATCAAGGAAGAAGAAGAAGAATGAAGAGAGAGAAAGTGTTCGAGAGAGAAGAAGAAGAAAAAATGGCGTGAGGTGGCATTTGGTGAGAAAGATGAGAGAAAAATAAGAATAAAGAAAACGAGAGTGTTATGAAAAGAAGCAGCTGCAGTATGGAGAAGAAGAGAAGAACTGGCGTGGGTGGTGTTTGTTTAGTGAGAGAGATGATGAGAGAAAAAGAAGAATGAAGAGAGAGAATGTAAAATAAAAAAAAATGTCACTGCAATTTCACTGCGCGCACGAGGCTCAATGCTTTTTCACATGATTTCTGACGCAAAGTTTAAAATTTTGAATATATATATATATATTTAATTATATAAATATATATAATTTATTATTATTTTATAAAACCTGTCGGTTCGGTTCACCGACGGTTCTCTAATTGTCCAACTGCTTTCGCTACCGCCTTCAACCGGTTCGGTCGGTTCTCTGCTTTTTTTGTCGGTTCACCGATTCGTCGGAAAACCGATTCAATCGGACCGGTCGAAAAATCGATCGGCTCGGTTTATTCGGTTTTTTTTGCCAGCCCTACTTTTGTCACTAAAAGCCTCCGACAGAGCATTCAAAATTTCATAGGCAGTAGGTAAGCATAGATAAGCTTCATAATTTTAAGAGTCATGGACAACAACATCCACCTCTATCTTTAGAATATCATCATCCCACTCATCAACAAATTTTGTAGTTGGCTTGGTCTTGCTATAAATATATGAGATTTTCTCACTCTTAGACCATCTTCACCCCATAGGCTAAAAAGCCAAATTTGGGTTTTTTGGTGCCCCAGCGCATAAGCCAAAAATGTAAAATAGTGGGAAAAAAGGTAAAGCGAAGGTAAATACCCAAGCCGACAATTTTTTAGCTCGCCCGACACATGATGTATCGGGGCATAAAAGAACACCTGCCACGACACATGATGTGTCGTGGGAGACAATTTTTGTCATGGCACGACACATCATGTGTCGTGCAAGCCTTAAAACATTAAAAAAAAAAAAAAAAAAAAATTTACATGCCACGACACATCATGTGTCGTGGGAGAGAAAAAAATTTACCCCGTCACTTCATATATCGTGCAAGGCTAATTTACCTTTTTTCCGGTGCATTTCTTTATCTATTGCTAGGCTAAATACACATTTTTACACTACACTTTTACACTACCCACTAAAGATGGCCTTAGCAATATTATTTTCCATCAGTTATGACTACACGTCTTAGTCCGATTCAGTAAGAGTGATCTCAGCTTTAAAGGCCTTTTTGGATTTAACGATATGGGAGTCTGAAGTATGTTGATACCAAGTTGAAATAAAGAGAATTTCAATTTAAGTATATTCAATCATCACCATAAATGGGTTTACAATTGTATATGCATATTTACAGGAAGATAAATAAACAAAGTTAAATAATTTTCTATTATAAATACTAATTATATAATTATCTCAATTTATATAAACAACAGTCAATTTTAGATGTCGACTAAATTCCGTGATCGAGGTCGTAAGGGAAAAATGAGAAACTGCAACTGGTTAATAGTAACCTAACTCAACTTAACTATAATTAATTAAGTGATATAATAACTAATGATATTCCTCTTTTCACTTAATTTACTAAGTTTCCCTTTTCTTTACAATTTTCTTTCATTTCACTCTACAAAATTTAAATAGCTTCAAAGGTTGTCGCGGGAGATCTAATCCACGTGGATGGCGGGGTCGTGAGCTATAGTGTCTTCAGCATCACACCCAATGGCACCCCCCACAGCATTATCAGCAACACCTTCACCATTCCCTCCATCGACAACCTCATCTTCTTTGCTAGCCCCGGCCTTAGAGGCCTCGCCTTCCTCTTCCTCCCCCTCTTACTCTCCCCCATGTTCTTCTATAACGTACCTGAAAGTGGGAGGGATAGAAACAGGGACCGTCAAAGAGCTGATGGAGGGGATGAGTGCAGCGTCAAGGCCGGCATCACAACCCACTTAAAAGAGCCTCCCCTGTATCTCTTTCACAGCAGCCTCATGCTTTTCAAAGCAAATGTCATAATCCCTCTACTCAGCCTTATCGAGCTCCATTTTTTCTACTCATTGAGTTCGGCATTCTCCTTCTGCAGGAGCTTAACCATATACTTAAAGCTGGTAACCTCGGACTGGGCACTACTAAATTGTTGATAACCTCGGGACGTGTCGAATTCCTTTTTTTTTTTTTGCTCTTGAGCTCGTTCCTCAAAAGCTGTTTTTTCAGACTCCAACTTTTCAGCCCCTCATGTTGGGCCCTAGTGAGGGTCACCCTCCTATCATCCATGACTATGAACTTCTAGGCAGCCTACCCAGAAGAAGACAATCAGTTAAAAAAGGAAAAGCAACATAAGAAATTAGACAAGTCTAGGGAGCTTGGAATCTTACTTTTAGAAAGTCTTAGGCCAGAAAGCCCTAGGGAGCCTCGTTCCTTAGTTGGAGGGAGGGGGTTTGGGCATGCTCAGCCATATCGACAGCCTTGGTGATGCCATACAATGTGGTGGCTATAACGGAGGGGCTCTGGTATAAGGAGTCTAACCCTCTCAAGATCATATCTTGATAGTGGAAGGTCAGGCAACATTCAACTTCAAGCCCTTTTTCATGCTATCCGACCTCAGGATGTCGGCCCTCTTCAAAAAAGGGCTCAACGTCGATCTTTCTTAACTGAATACCATTTTCCACAACCTTGTCAATATGGGGAGGCGATGGAGTCCTGCTCGGCTCTTTCCTAAAACCATAGTAAGTTGTCTCAAGCCTCTGTTTTTTGTCTCCAGTGGGGGCGACACCTAGCTTCGAAGCTCTGAATAGCCCTGGTCTAAATACTTGCCACCAAGTTTTTTATTTCCAAATCCATGCTCGTACTATCTTCAAGGTCCTCTAATAATTTAATGATCTCTTGGTCGATGGGTGTTCTCGAGCTATTTCTAGGAAGGGATCTAAACTATTTTCCCTGGTCTTTATCCTAAACTAAGGGAGTCCCAAGAGCTTCTGGGTCAGTAGTGAACTGCCCAATCAATGTGACCTTGGCCATAACTTCAGCTCTCTCTCTTATTACAACTCCAGTCAGGATGACAAGCCAAGGTGCAGGTCAGACTCTGACCCTTTGCCTATCCTCAAGGTTTTTGGGCATCTTCTCTGGGCCAACCCAATCAGGCTGATTACGCCTTACCTTAATCCAGTCCCTATCAATTGGAGTATACCTGAGAAAATTGTGGGCAGCTTAAGGGTGGTCATTTACAAGAGCTATGTGAGCTCATTTGTAGTTGATGACAAGGTTGATAGAATGAAAATCTACCACAAAGGTGTTGGGCCTTTGGGGACAAACTATACAAAACCAAAGAAAGGTTAACCAATTACTCCAAACATGAAAATTGTAAGAATTCCTACCAACATGGCTACTCATTCGCCTATTTATTTTTCGGATGTCCCCGTCATCCCATTTACCCCTAACTATCACCATTCCCCCTTGATACCCCTTCTCAGACTTAGTTAAGCACTTGGCCAAGTCAAGAGTGCCGATCTGAGCTCGGAAGTAGTAACGAGCATTGTCTTATAGGCAATGACATGAGTAGTAGCACCTATGTGTCAAGTTGACTCCTAACATCCTTTTCAAATCAAAACACCCTATAATTACCCTCACCTCTTTCGAACTCATCTGGCACAGGGCCATATTGCACTTCTTCAGTACCTCACACTATAGAGGATCTAAGGGTAATCTAAGTCCGGCTTGTTAAAACAAAACTATGTAAATCCCAATCTCTTCATCATCAAGATCAATAGTGGGTTCTTCATCCACGTCTGGGAGCCTCACCGTGCAGTCATTAGGGATAAATTGTTGGGAGAAGGTAGCAAGCTCTTTATCTTAGAAGATTACAAATCTTTCCATTTTCTTATGGATTCAAAAATTGAAAGAGGAAAGAACATAATCAGAAAGAAATTAAATGAGGGGCTAAAGGACTTACATTGGTTATTTCTTCCCTCTCTAAGAATTGGATCGCAAAAGGGAATTCTAGATTTGATTAGATTGCAGAAGGAAGATTGAGGAGGGAAAGGGAGAGAAATTTTCTACAAGAGAGACAAAAAAGATAAAGCATGGAAAATGTTAAAGTGTTCTTGTTAAAATTGAATTTTGACGGTTTCCACCTTGGAAATTGTTCCCATTCATAATGATAAGCATTAAATGCATGACACACTGCTTCTTGCCATCTTTTCAAAGTGACAGTCTAACCAGAGAACACCACATGGCATAGTGAGGACCATACCACAGGGCATAGGTGTCCGACCTCCTAGTGTAATATGAGCTCAAACACTTGGGGGCAGTTGAAGGGGATAAAAATATTATGTCCTAGGTCCAACCAATATACTAACCGAGCCCTTGGCCTATGGCCGAGCTCAGTACAGAAGTAGCACGAAGCTTGGCAAGCACGCTTCATGACCAATAACAACCCTATCACCACAACAAACAACACCCACCATTTTCTCCATTTCCCCCTAATCATGTAGAATGGAGTCTAGCCCTTAGCATTTCACATCATCGCAATATTCATCAAGGATCACTATAATTACTCTATTTAATCCTCTTTGTCATCATCAATAAAATATCAGCATCATAACCAAATGGTAGACATATACCACACTTACCATCCATTGGTTGGAAGAACCACCCTTATCAAAAATCTGTGTTCTTATTGTCCATTTTCTGATACTTCCTACACATGATCTCGTTTGTGAGCAACGTTTCTTACCTAAAGATTTGTTAACCTTACATTAGGTCTAAATTTAAATTAATCATACACGCTCACTGGACATTGACTAAATATGTTCATATTTATTCGCTTGAAATAGACCGATTAAGTTTATGTCACTATATTTATATATCCATTTTAGCCAAAGGCGATTGATGGGACACACTGGTTATGTACATTATGTATATATAATTATATATGTATAAAAACATTTGCAAAGTGTTTTCGGATAAAGAAGACGAGACTATGGATTTGATATAGAACGTGAATAAGTGGTGGGGGTTTGCTGGAATACTGGCACTGCCAGTGGTGTTGGAGGTTGTGGTGGTGGGTGGGAGGGGGTGTTGTTGGTTTGGACTTTTTATTTATTTATTTATGTTTTTGTGTATAAAGTGTGGTGTTCAATAGAAAAAAAGTGTATTTTGTAAGATGGGAGTAAATCCAAATAAACTGTGGGGTGTAAATAGTGCTCACATAAATTCTACCTAATAAAATGTGTATGATCTTATATATTTGTTATTCATATTTATGCATAATGAATAACACTGCTACTTCCCAACACCCCCCCCCCCCCAACATGCACACCACCGGTTGTTTGATGTTATATATTTGTTACTCAATTGTTCATTGCTCATAATTAAGTATGAGATTGTGAAAGTCTATGAATATATTAAATATAACTTCGAGATGATTTAAATATATGCAACAATGTGATCAACTAACCGATATAATGTAATACACTGATTATTCGTTTTGTAATTATTTATTTTGCGGGGGTTATGATAAGAAATGTCCTTTACAACAATTGACCAATTTTGCTGCAAATCGAAATTGGACATTGTATAATTATTTTCACTAAAAATTGTGTTCCCAATGCATTAAATTTAGAAGTGTCTAAAATGATGCATATTGGCATACTAGTAGCATTATCTTTTTGAAATTAGTTTTGTTAAGAATAAATCATAAATAATTTGTATAAAAATATATTTTATACGAATTACACTTAAAAAGGAAAAGGATAACAAAAAGACAATTCGTAAATGTTACGGAATAATGTATTTTGCTACCGAACACGAACCTAAACCATTTGAATAAACATAATTAACACGAAGACAACTTCACGAACATAACACATACATGGTCTCAAAAGTTCTGACAAGACTAAGGAAATAGTTCAAGTTTTGTGTAGCAATGTCGTTTTGTTCTCAAAATTCTCTGATGATACAATCTTCCTGATTCGGTTAGCTGTTAGGTTTGTTGAATCACTGTCAACACCATTCACCTCTCTCTCTCTTTCACACACACACACACACATCTAGATATTACTTTTTACATTTACCGCTAAAATCTACGATGGGATGATAATTTCAGTCTACCACTCTACACAGTTGAACCAGTGATGGCCTAAATCACTAAGGGGTTGTTTCTTTTGGCCAAATTTAAGTGTTTTCAAAGTTGTTTGTTTTGGGTTCAACTTCAATCAAAACCCGGGACAGATTATTACAATAGTTCAAGAGATTTTCTTTTTTGATTCTCAATCCCTCCTACCTATGGTTTTCTCTTCTCTTAAACTTTCAAAGCAATGTTAAATGGTTCTATCTACCTGTTTCGAGAAACATGAAAATGCATATTTACAATAATAACAAAAGCAAAACATCATCAAACTAATATATAAATAATCTAAAACTTCCACACAATAACATCTATAAACTCTCTCCTTGCATCACATAGTAAGCTTTTGCCTAAATAGAATATGCTTGGGAAAATGTTATCCCAACTAAGTATAATTTTTTTCCCATCAAACTTCTAGTTGTTGTATCAGTATGACTGAAATGAAAGCATGCTAAGTTTAAAAAAGAATGCCAGCTTACTATAAAGTTTCACGCACTCTTCCAAATGTGGGATTCGACCTTCCAGATTGTTTGAAGCATCCGTGCGTCCAACTGCCAGAGCGCTGCGGGTGGGGGTGTTTGGTGGGGGTGAAGGGGGAGAGAGAGAGAAAGAGGCAACTTACAAAAAGTTCAGTAAATGGAAAAGAAAAGCAAGTGCCAAAAGACTGCATTGGAGTGACCAAAAGTTTCACTGGGCTTTAAAAATAGAAACTAGATGCTATTCCCTCAATCTCAGAGGAGGTTGTGGTTGTTTCTTTCCTAACATTTTTCTCAGCACTAATCAAGCAAAGCATGGATAGGTTATCTCATGTGCATGCTTGTTTGTGTGCACATTCCTGCATTTAGGCAAATTCCGCAACAAAGACACTAATGTCTACATATACATACATATATATATATAGAGCGAGAATTACAGTTCTGAGTTGGGATCGAAAGTAGGTTTTAATTTTATCAGCTAGCACCAAATTTCTAAAGAAAAGACATCAAGGCTCACTTGTATTAGTTATCCCCGATCTGTACCATTCAGTTGCCATATTAGGAAGCGTTTGTGCTCGCTGCAAGAATAAGCAATCAAGTCAATAGAAGTATGTATATTATTTCGCATTTGTAATACTAGTAGATCCCTTTGTCATCAACATCTTTCATATATATATATATATGAGGCCAATACACAAATTCATTTAAGAAAAAATGCCACCTTTGTCATCGACATCTTATATATATATATGAGGCCAATACGCAAATTAATTTAAGAAAAATTGCCACCTCGTAGTTTATTGGTTCCTTGGATAGGTCAAGGGCTTGGTGTTTGAGGTTTCTGACTCCGTCGAGGAGAACGTCAACTTCCATAGATAGCATCAATTGATCAACGGCAATTTCATTGACACAGTCAACTTCCTCAAATGGCATCAATTGACTCCGGGAAGTTCACACAATCCTCCTCTTGATGTTGCTTAGACAAGGAGTCAATTACGACAACTTCTCCCTTCCTCACATAGCATTCGTGACTTCGTGTGCACTTTCAGATTCAGATTTATTGCTACTTTCTGGGACTTTTATTTCCGTTCATCTTCATCTTTGAGTGATCTTTCAAGTGAGGGACTGGACCTTCCAGCTTGTTGGCGGTTTCTATATTTACGACTGGCAGAACGCTGCCCAAATCAGAACATTTATTTGATTGACAGCCTCTCATCAAATTCATGTACAAACACATATATATATCCAATCAATGAGCTTTGTCCATCTTTTAATTTCATAAAGCGTGGCCCCAATAGGTAGCTTAATAATATTTAGTTGTTCTATTGAGTATAGTTTGCAGCTCAACTTATTTCATTCATTTTCCAACTTTTAGCATCTTAGATTAGAAATTGGAAAAATGGAAAGGGAAAGCAAGTACAAGTGAGCTGAGCAGGGAAATTACAATTCTTGATCGGGGTTTGACTAGGCGAGTGAGCCAGGAAAATAGAAAGCCGAGTTGGGTAATTTTATGCCGTTGCAAGAATAAGGAGCCATGCAATTCAGTAAAAGCAAGTTCAAAGTAATATATCAGCGTGGTTGATCATCCTACAATTAGATAAAAAGTATTAGAAAATATTACACAGACCAGGGATCTCGATCGAAATCTTTGGCCAGATTTGAGTTAATCAATTCTGACCTTGAGGATATCAACTTGAGTGCTGAGCTCATAGACATGGGATTTGAGATGTTCAAGTTCGTAAGCTCTCTGGGATATTGGAGAGTCAAACTTTGGTTCCGTTTTCGGCTGCAAGAAAAGAGAAGAAGTTTTTAGTCAATTTTAGGTTCGGTAGGTTTTCCTTCCACCACCCCCCCAAGCACTACGTTTCCTTTCCACCCTCATATGTGCAAAAACTCATTTTCATTTTTAACTTTTGTATTACTTGATGATACAATATCATCTGAAAGAATCAACAAACAACTTTAAAACAAGAAGTTTACATTTCCTACTCACCGGAAGCTGAATGGCAACAACACAAATGATCATTCATCTTTTTGTTACTTTCAAATTGTGCTCTATGCATTAATGCACTGAGCATATTATCACACAACAATCATTTGGATGATTAAACTTGTATTCCATAGAAAATGCCCAAGAATCCACATTTTTCACCTTAAATGGTGTTTGATTGCTTAAATTTTACAAGGAATCAATTTCCATGGTACAACTTATTTTTTAGCAAATTTTTCTCTTTTCCATAAAATGAAGAAAACCCATATCACCACCATAAGTTTTTGTTTTCCATGTAAAACAATTCCAAGGGACTCGATTCTTTTGAGTGTAAACCGAAACAAAGCGCACCTTAAAGGTAATGAATGGGAAAAATGTGGATGAAATAGTGTGCATTTGATTGGAATTGCTTTACATCAAAAAAGACTTCATGAAAACAAAAGTTTAGGTGGAGGTGGTTTATGGATTCCATGGAAAAGAAAATAATTTGATTACAACTAGTACCAAAGAAAAGTGTTTCCTTTAAAAATGCAGTCAAAGACAAATAAGATGGAAAATAAGGGATATTGCGCATTTCTCATGCAAATGAAGTACAACCAAACACACTGAGCTTTCTAAACAAGCATACAATGCTTTGATAGTGTATTTAGGTGTCGAGTCAATGTGCATGTAACAAGTCTTTAGCATAGAATTAACTGCCTGAAAATGTCAATAGCATTTCATGAGTTGAATATAGAAAGTATCTACAAATCTACTTCACCAAAACCTAAGATGTAACAACTGGAAAAGATATTTGTGCATATTATGACTAGGGTCGGTTGTGAGTTTTGAGGGAACCTAGACGAATTTTCAATTTGGGGCCCTTTATATATAAAGAAAAAATGGGTAAATGCTAGCTAATATTTTATATTTAGAATTGTTAGAAACCATCTCTCCCAAAAGCTTAAGTTGTTAGGAGAAGGAACCTTAATGAATATCATGCTTAACACCCTCCCTCACGTGCGACCCCATACTCACACGTGAAGAGCATACAAATTTCGAATTTCGGATTAACAAATGGGGAATGGAGGTGCCAAGACTTGAACCTTGGACTTCCTAGAAAACTAAACTCTAATACCATGTTAGAAACCATCTCTCCCAAAAACTTAAGCTGTTATGACAAGGAACCGTAATGAATATCATGCTTAACAAGAATTAATCATAAGCAGTATACCAAAGACATTGTAAAGGAAATAAAAAAAATTGGCACTACATTAATAGTATCATCACTCCTGAGAAAAAATAAAAAGGAAAAATTAAGAATTATTTATCTCAACTAACCACACAAAAGGTTAAATCCAGCATAAAATTGGCAAATATTATAATTGTATGAAACAAACATTTAAAGAAAACATATGATATAATGGTGTAAACTTATATACACACTTCACATATAAAGGAAGCAATATTTTTGCTATTTTCTGTTTTTTTGTTACTATTATTAGTAATAATATATAATGTAATATTTAATTTATTCTACAGAGGAATTATATATAGCATATATTATGTATAATCAAGCAGATTATGCAAAGAGATAAAACTAATCAAGAGGAATACGAAATGCTGAAAATGGATTAGTGCCTATTTGGTTACCAGGTGTGAAAAGTGTCTTGCATTATAAGAAAGAGAGTTACTTTTATCTGGGTCCTTTTTTATTGAGTTATATGTTCATAATGTTTTTTTTTTGATAGGAAACAAATGCTACTTCATAATGTTAGAACAAAACAGTTGGCACATATATAGAATGTTGTATCTACCATAGGTTAGTCAATCACCTGGGCCGCCTATGGTAGGGCTAGGCCCGATAATGACGAAGGCAACAGATCTTTTATACTTATAATTCAGATTATTGATTATTCATAAAACAATCTTTCTGTAAGTACTAATTTGTCGCTAAGTTGATACACCCTTCCCCAAATGACCCAAACAAAGCTTAGTCCCTACAAAACTTTTAATGAGACCATTTTTAATAATTAGTTTACTGTTTGTACAACAATTTTTTATAACCATCAACTACTCAAATGAGTTCCATTTTCCATCTTCGTTTCTCAATAGAACAAAAAAAATCATGAGAAAACAAAAAAGATAATTAAAATTCCATTGGCTGATTTTTACAGCATTCTCTTTTGGTTAAAATAAGCAGTAGATAGTCATATGTTTAATTATGTATGTAATCTATCAAGATTGAAACCATACAGTCATAAACAAGCAATAATGTCCAGGATCTCCAACCATAGCTATATTCACAGGCAAGAACATGCGTCAAAGGGAAATATAGTCATTACTTAGGAAAAAAAACAACCTAAAGCAACCCTAATGTAATTCATATATATTCGAGACCAAGAAAGGCTATAATCAAAGACTCATGAATAATAATCAAAACTACTTTATAATCTAATTTTCTAAATCCAATGGAGCAACTTCTAATTAATAGAAAACAACAAGAAAGGGTTTAAAATAAACACATTAAATAAACCCCAGATTTAGAATATTGTTCTATTCAATATGTTGTAACGAAAAAAATTGAAAAGAAGTTACAATATTGAACAACTTTCGTCGATCAAAACTCAGACTAGTAATTACTTCAGCTTTAGCAAAAAACAATAGGTGATCCAGTGACTGTTTTCGCCACAAGCAGGGATGCGCTATAGCGGGTCTTCGTGTGTGCGTGTTAGTAAATAAGCAAATCAAAAGTAACACATCAATCAACCCGGAGAAATATACATTACATATCATTAGGAATGGTTATGGTATGTGGCACGTTGCTAACCTCGCGCATGTATTTCAAATGAATACTTTTAATATTATATTTTCTTTTTCTAGTTGAATAACCTTTTTATATGTAGATTGCAATATCTGTTAACTTTTGGATATAAAGGCTCAATATCATACCTTTGGATCAGAATCCATATCATTTTTGATACTCGAAAGAGACTCGGTATCATCTTCCTCAAAATCCAGATGGATTTCCCCCGATTCGTTTATAATCCTCCACAAACTTGCAAGAACATCTTCAGGCTGCCAAATCAGAACGTAGTTAATTATTCTCCATGGATCACTTTTCATACAATTGATTGAAGGGAATCCACCAAGATTAAAAACTGACATGTGTGTGTATGGGGTTGGGTTGGGGGGGAAGCAGGGGGCTGGGGAGGTGATCATGCACACTACTGGTGAAACCATGAATGGTGACAGTATGTGGTTTGTCGTAAACTCCTGCATGTATTTATTGTTACAGTTTTCTATATTTTATTTCTTCAAGTGGAATGACCTTTCTATTTATATGTTGCAACATCTATTAACTTTTGGATAAGAAATTTGCGAAATCATACCTCTAGCTCAAATTTCTTAGCTTCCTCAACATCCTACTTTTCCAGAAATTCCATCCACCCCCACACACATTCAGGAGTATCATCAAACTGCCAGATCAGAACAAAGTGCATTATTCTCCTTCAACCACTTTTCATGCGTTCGACTGAAGGACATCCATCCAGATTAACAAATTGATGCATCTGTGTAATGTGTGTGTGTGGGGGGGGGGGAATGTACATCCCACACACTATTGGTGGGGCCCTTCTGTCATCAAATCCCACACATTATCCAGCAATAATTTGAGTAAACTGGTTATATCTATATGTTTTTCACTGTGTTTTTTATTCTTGAACTTCATCTCGTGGACCCAATAGGACCATCAGGATTGATGCAATTACTTCAGCTTTAGCGAAACTCCATAGGTGATCCAATGACTTTTTTCCCACAAGCAAGGACGGATAATAGTGGGTATCACTATGTGTTTAGCATTTTAAGCAAATTTTGCAGCAAATAATGAGAGAAAACTTACAATTTCGCTAGAACAGGCTTTATTGCTTTCTAAGTTCTCATCTACATCTTTAATTTCCAGGCAGCCAAAATTCAGTGCTTTCTCCTCCTGACATAAGAATATGGAGCCAAGTGAAGAAAACTTGTCAGTGCAAAACATTTTTTTTCCTTTCCCTATTAGTGCATTGAACAGCCATGTTATACGTTTTTGGTTTTCACAATATACAGTTGTCAATCAATAGCTTATATGGACACAGGATCATATTGGCACGCTACAATCATTTTGGCAAAAGAGAGCTTGCAGTCTAGTCCATACAAAACTCATAGCTCATTATCCCTGATGATAAAAACATTAAGGGAGTGCAGGATTACACCTATATTCCATGGAAAATTCCCAATACTCCATATTCACCTTTTTCTCGTGTTTGGTTGCCTAAATTTCCAATGGTACAACTTTTTCAGAGCAATTTTTTTTCTCTTTTCCATCGAGTCTCCCAAAGAACTCAATTGTTTCTGGCGAAAACCGAAACCGGGCAGTCGGGCACACCTTAAGGTAATGAATTGACTATTGAGAAAATGTGGTAAGGTTAATTTGATTGGTTAACCTGATAAAAAAAATTGGATTCCTTGGATGCATTCAATGGATACGAGAAAAAAAACATGGGTTAAAACAAGTTGTAGGCATGAACATGATTTCTTGGAAATTTAATGCCACCAAACCACCATAAAGATGGACAGTTTGAAACTTTTTGTTTTTCCCAAGGAAATGAAGTGCTATGTAAACACTCTTGTAGCTTTCTAAAGAAGTATATAATTATTTGGTAGTGTTTGTAGGTGTCAAGTCAATACATATCCAACAAGTCTTCAGCAAGGAGTTAACCGCCTGAAAGGTCAATAATAACTGATAAGTTAAGGGTGCGGCTATTGCCACACCCCAAAGTTCTCTGTAACACTCCTTACATTTACTCGGTACAATAGGGCTGAGTATATGCTCATGTACTCGGTGCAATAGGGCCAAATTAATGTTGGAAACAAAAAAAATAAACTGACTCGACCCTATTGCACCGAGTCAATGCACACTTACTCAGCTTTGTTGCACCAAGCCACCGAGTCAATGTGAGAGTGTTACAGGGAGGTTTGGTGGGTGGCAAAAGCCCCACCCTAAGTTAGTGATGAAACAAAATCTGCAACTATTAACTCATAAGTAACACTGAATAAAATTTTCCAGCCTGCGAAGACAGTAATATTGGATTTCGTGTACATCCCATTTCAGTGGGCTATCTTAAATGGAATCTAAAGATCAATACCAACAAACTCTTAGTCAACTAGTAACTAACTCTTAGTTAGACTATATATCTTAAATGCTACTCTTCTCAAGCAAAATATGATAACTACTACAGCAAATACTCTTAATAGATTAATAAAGTGAAGACCAGAACGGATGACATCATCACTCGTCAGTTACTCAATAGGAGTTCCATTTTCTTCCTTAGTTATTTATATAGATCAACAAATAAAAAGGAATGAAGTTCAAATGATAGTTTCTTGAATAAACAAATAAATAAAAATAAGTTCGAAACAAAGACTGCACAAAACTTTAAACACAAAGTTTGAAAATATATCGTCTTTTGCTTACAATAGATTGCCATATTTTATTTTATATTCCCCTTTTATAAAGTTCAAAAGACTGCACAAAACTTTAAACACAAAGTTTGAGGAGTGCTAGCAGTCCAGGTCATCTAAAAATTGTACACTCAATTTCCATGATGCTCTAAAAACATTGAGGGGATGCATTTGATCACACCTGCATTCCATAGAAAACACCCAATAATTCATATTTTCACCTTATGTTGTTTTGATTGCTTAAATTTTCCAAGGAATCAATTCTCATGGTATAGCTTATTTTAGAGCAATTTTCTTCTCTTTTCTATCGAATCCAAAACCCCCATCTCCCAGCCCTAGTTTTCGTTTACCATGTAAAACAATTCCATGGAACTCAATTATGTGGACTGAGAAGTGAGAATAAACCAAAACCAAGCGCACCTTAATGGAATTATCAAAGGAAATTGGGATGAAGTAAGGTGCATTTGATTAATTAACATTAGAAAGAATTGAATTCCTTAGAATTGTTTTACGTCGAAAAAGATTTCATGAAAAACCGAAGTTTAGGTGGAGCGGTCTATGGACCCCATGGAATAGAAAATAATTAGGTTACAACAGCTGGGACCAAGGCAGAATGGTTCCTTTAAAATTAATGCAATTAAACACAACTAAAGATGGAAAATAAGGGATATTGTGCATTTCTCATGGAAATGAAGTACAACCAAACCAGTCTTAGAGCTTTCTAAACAAGCATACAATTGCTTTGCTAGTGTTTGTAGATGTCAAGTCAATGTGCATGTAAGAAGTTCTCGCCACAGAAATAACTGCCTGAAAATGTCAATAACACTTCATGAGTTAAAGATAGAAAGCATCTACAAAGTTACTTCACCAAAACTAAAATATAACTAGAAAAGATATTTGTGCATATAGTGATTAAGGCGACGGCTTTTAGTTCTAGTTTCAGATTTATTAACCCAATGGCCCCACTTATAATTAAATACAAACAACAAGAAACGGGTTAAACTAAACACATTAAATCAACCCTAAATTCAGAATATTGTCCAATTCAATGTTGAAATGTAATACATGAAAGGAAGACATAATATTGAAAATTGTCTGTCAACATTTAAAGGAAATTTCACAACAAAGATATGAGAGAGAAAAAAATTACAGTTCCGCTAGGACCAGCTTTATTGCTTTCTGATTCATCTGCTAATTCAGTTTCCGAGCAACCAAAATTTGGTTCTTTCTCCTCCTGCTGTTACAAGAACAAGGAGCTAGGTGAAGAAAACTTGTTAGTGCGAAACCTGGCTTTTTTCCCTATTAGTGCATTCGCACATTACAATCATTTTGTGGCAAAAGAAAGCTTAACGTTCGGGCCATCTGAAACTTGTAGCTCATTAGCATTGATGTTAACAACATTAAGGGTGTGTTGGATTACACCTATATTCCACAGAAAATGCCCAAGACTCCAAACCCCTATGGTACAGCTTTCGTGATGTTTGCTTGCATATATGTCCCATGGTACAGCTATTTCTACAGAAATTATTTATCTTTTCCATCAAATCAAAATAACCATCTTTCCCATTAGTTTTGTTTACTTTGTAAAAGAATTGCAAGGAACTCAATTATTTCCAGTGTAAGGTAGGACCAGGCACACCTTAAGGGAATAAATTACAAAAATGAGGCAGGGTGAATTTGATAGGTTAACATGATAAAGAATTGAATTCCTTGCATGGATTTCATCGATACATGAAAATAAACTTTGGCTAAATCAAGTTGCAGCATGAAATTGAATTCTTGGTAGTTTAATGTAATCAAACACCAATAAAGATGAACCGCGTGGAACTCTGGGCTTTCCCAAGGGAAAGAAGTGCAATGAAAGACACTCTTAGATCTTTCTAAAGAAATATAGTATTCTTTGGTTACGTTTGCAGTTGTCATGTCAGTGCACATATAACTGCCTGAATATGACTACAATATTTGATGAGTTTAAGATAAGCATCTACAAATATTAACTCATAAGTAACACTAAATGCAAATTACTTAAAGGACAGCTTAACAATATTTGTGATGAGAACGAGAGAGAGAGAGAGAGAGAGAGAGAAAGAGAGAGAGAGAGAGAGAGGAGCACCAGATTTCGTAAGTACATCCCATTTTAATGGGACATTCATCTTGGTTGGGAAATTCTCACATACATAAAGGACAGCTTAATTTATTTTATTTTATTTTTTTGATAGGAAACATAAAATTAATTAATAACCCAAAAAGTACAACAACGACAATAAAATTAGAGCACAGAGGATAAGATATCCACCGAAAGCTCTAACAGCCTGAGCAAGAACAAACAGAGACATACAAAGAGTAAAGAAAAACATATCAATCAACCCCCTATGACACTAGAACAGTCTAAAGAGAACAAAAACCGATCTGAAATATCAAAAATCCCCAATGCCTTTGCCCATTGCCCAACCAGAAAACATGTAAGCTCCCAAATATCCACCGGATTTCTACTTCTATCTTCGAAAATCCTCCTGTTGCGTTCAGACCATATCATCCACGCTATAGCCAAAATAAAAAATCTCCACAATTGTTTGGTTTTCTTGCTATTCTACTTGAAACACCACTTACTAATAAGGAAAGCACTCTATTTCTTCGGAAAAATTCCCATAAAACCAAACAATTCAAGCATTTTTCCCTTACAGATGATGCTTGAGAGGCCAACTTAAATGGAATATAAAGCTCGATAGTAACAAATTCTTAGTCCATTAGTAGTTCTTAATTAGACTATCTAAAATGCTATAGCAATTACTCTTACTTGATAAATAAAGTGAAGACCAGATTGGCTGAAATCATTACTTGATATGAGTTCCATTTCCATCCTTATTTTTCACTGATAAAAAAAAAGAGGAACGATGCTCAGAGTAAGAGATGCTTGTAAGCGACATGAGGACTTCTTGAATAAATGAATAAAAAGGACAAAAGGAAAAGGTACAGACAAAGGATTTGAAGAGACATCATAGCTCAGTGGGTAGAAAAAGAAGTATGGTCGATCCTAAGACTGTAGAAAACTTATATAAAACAGGAATATAAAATTTAAAGAAATGTATGTAATTGATTCAGCTTTAGCAAATTCCCATGGGCAATCCAATCAGTGTTTGTCCCACAAGCAGGGATGGGTCATACCGTGTTTCAGTTTGCGCTTGCCAAATTTCACAACAAAGATGTGAAGAGAAAATAATTACGGTTTTGCTAAGACCAGGTTTATTGCTTTCTGAATCATCTACTTCTTTGATGTCCTCCTGCTGTTACAAGAATACGGAGCCAAGTGAAGCCAAGTGAAGCAAAGTTGTTAAAAACTCTTAGAGCTTTCTAATAAGTAGAGAATGCTTTATAGCTACTATTCCCAAGCAAAATAAGACAACTACTATAGCAATTACTATTAATCTATACCATATAATAAGGCCAAGAACCATCTCAAAAGAAGATGTATTTCAAGTTCGCTGGTAATTAGGGTGTTCATGGAATTGGGGAAGAAAACAATTGATTGAGGAAAGGTCATACGGGAGTTCAAAGAATAAAGAAGACGTTGTCGTTTTGGTTGATGGGCCCACTAAGCCAAACGTTGTCATTTAGTTTCGTTATTACTTTTCTGTATTTCTTTTATTTTCATTTTCTAAATTTCTTGAATAAATAAGATAAAGTATGAAACAGAAGCTGCAAAAACTTATACGCATAGTTTGAACATATATCCTCTTTTATTTTATTTTCCATTTTTCAAAAGGGTAAATTGCATATCATCAATTGTATATCTATCTGTGATCCGCAACAACACCAAATCTGGTACAACATATAAGCATATTAGCATTTCATAATATCAAAGAAGAAGAATTAAGAACCCTAAATAAATAAATAAAAGGGAACAAAATAAACTAAATTATCTACAAATTTCCCTAAAAACAAGCTAACTGTGAGTTGGCTACAAATGAAAACCTAATAATAATGCCCCTATATAATGATTCTTCAACACCAAAATGACAACCAAGGACCCCCTACATACATAGATTGAGAAATAGTAATAATAATGGAACATTCGTTCATCAATAACTACAAATAATAATCGTTATGAAAGAGGTTAAGAATTAACAAATGAAATCAATCGGAAGATAAGAAAAAACTGAAACCTAATTTTGGGAATGAATATATATATATAGAAATTAAATCGTTGGGAAAGGAAATGGAAGTAGAAATGGAAGTGAACTATTACTTACTGCCATTATTAATCTTCTTGAAGAATTCAAGAAGAAGAAGAGGAGCTTCAATTCAATCAGTAGCCTACCCGCCAAAGAACTGAAGTAACCAGAGCGCGAGAGGGAGGAAAAGATTTGAATAATTTTGAGCAGAACGAAGGAATTTGACACAAAGGACCGCTCCATGAGGAGTCCTCGTCTTAAATACTCTAAATCATACGCGTTAATTCAATTTTTTTGTAAAATTTTGTGTTATTTTTAAAATAATTAATAAAATTTTAACACATGTTAAATATTAATTTAAGAAATTTATTGTTATTATTATTGTTGATTTTTTTTTTATAAATAATCTTATAATTATAATGGATCTTAATTTATAAATATTAATGAGTAAATTTGAATTATATAGTTTTTATTAAAATTCATATTTTACATTTGAACTTATTACATTTTAAAATTTTATAAAAAAAATTAAAGAGAGAAAGTTGACGTGCCATTGTGAATGTGAGCATATTTTATACATTCATTTTATACAAACTTTCATTTTACAAGACTCTTGGAGACAAAAAAAAATAAAAATTTGTGTATATTATACACAAAACATAGATACAGAACACCGTTGGAGATGCTTTAAGGTCAGATTGAATTATTTAGTTTACGGGTACATTTGATAACATGAAAAATGTTAACAAAAACATTTGATTTTTGTGAGAAGTTAAAAAATAAGTTTCTTTTTAACTTTTTCAATGAAAAGAATTTCTTTAGTAGTTAAGAAAGAAATTTTTTTCTCGAAAAACTAATTGTTGACCTAAGGTCTTAATCTTATTTTGATAATAATAATAAATCAATCATGTACAATTTAACATGTTTCTTGATATAAGGATACAGTTCATTCACTTGAAAAATTAAAGAAAAATATGATAAGGATCAATCTTTCACTATTCAATCATTGGACAAGATAAGGAAGATCAAATCTCTTAATGCAAATCATGAAGCACAAAGGATCAAAAGACTATATGAAAATCTTCAAGAAAAAAGCTTCAAATGAAGATCAATCCGAAGAAACAAATCAAAGCATTCGAAGACTCGTTAATGCACAAATCTTTAAATTGTGCATTAAGTATGGATGAATATAACAAAATTTCTAGTTGCAAAATGGCCAAAGAAATTTGGGATAAACTTGAAGTTACCTACGAAGGAACAACTCAAGTTAAAGACGATAACATAAATATGCTTGTTCATGATTATGAATTATTTAAAATGAAGCCTAATGAATCTCTTGCTTCCATGTATAGTAGATTTTCTATTATTACTAATGATTTGGATCTTCTTGGAAAGGTTTATTCTAATGAAGATAAGATAAGAAAAATTCTTAGGATTCTTCCAAAGAAGTGGCGAACGAAAGTGACAGCGATTCAAGAAGTAAAGAATCTCAAAACACTCGGCATGGACGAGCTTTTGGGATCTCTAAAAACTCATGAGAAGGAACTTCAAAGAGAAGAAGAAGCGGATACAAAATCAAAGAAAACTTTAGCTCTCAAAACTATCCAACATGAAGATAATGATGTATCAATGGATGGTGATGAAGACATAGCGCTTCTATCTAAAAAATTTATAAAATTTCTAGTTAAGAAGAAAAATTCTCAAGGAAAGGATAACAAATATCCATTATCCTCTAGAAGAAACAACGATCGATCAAATCAACAAAGAGGAGAAAATAAAGAAATCAAAAAGTGCTATTATTGTCATGAACCCGGTCATATCAAGCCAAATTGTCTCGTTAGAAAGAAGGAGAAAAGGGATAAGCGAGATAAAGTATTCAAACAAGTAAAGCATGCACTAAAAGGAACATGGAGCGATTCCGAAGAAGGAGAATCGGATGCCGATTCTAGCGATGAAGAAACGGCCAACCTTTGTCTTATGGCAAATGAAGATGAGGTAAATTTTAACTATAGCTCATTTAGTAATAAGTTTGATGGTAATGAAAGTCTGCATAATGAATATGATGAACTATTTACCATGTTTGAAGAATTACATATTAAATTTGAAATTCTCTCAAAAAGATATGCAAGTCTCAAGAAAGAAAATTCCATTACTTCTACCAAATGTGAAACTTTAGAAAAGGAAAACATTGATTTTAAAAAAGAAATCAATTATTTGAAAAAGGGAAAAGAAAAGGAGACTTCAAACTTACTTGCACTAGAAAATGAGGATTTGAAAAAAAAAAGTAAAGGATTTAACTAATAGTCTAACCAAGTTCACAAATCAAAAAGATAACTTGGATAAACTATTAGGAGTACAAAGGTGTGTCTTTGATAAAGCCGGTTTGGGTTACAATCAAATCTATAACCAAAAGGATTACAAAAATTTCTTCAAAACATACACACCGCATAATCCCACTAATCTTTGCTCATTTTGTGGAAGAAACACTCATAATGCACATTCTTGTTATTACAAAGAAAATAATTTTACTTAGAACAAACTTGCTTGGATTCTTAAAAGAACCACTATGTACGCTAACCCCAAAGGACCTAACTTATTTTGGGTACCAAAAGAAAAGTTACTTAAGATTTTGGTGTAGATTTGCATGAGAGAAAAAGTTAGCAAAATAAAATGGTTCTTGGATAGTGGATACTCGAAACACATGACAGGAGAAAAGAGAAATTTCTTGAGTCTCACTCTTAAATAAGAAGGCAACGTCACATTTAGAGACAACGTCAAAGGCAAAATCATTGGTGTAAGTAAAATTGGTAAGAAATCTTCTTATATCATTAATGTTTTACTTGTTGACGGTTTAAAACATAACTTGCTTAGTATTAGTCAATTGTGCGAAAAAGGTTATGAAGTAATTTTTAAATCCGAATGTTACATTGTTAAAAATATTAGTGATAATTATATCTTGTTTGTTGCTTATAGATCTAATAACGTATATACTCTTGAACTTGATGATTTGTCTCAACAAGATGTTAAATGTTTGTCCGTGTTGAATGATATTTCTTGGTTATGGCATAAAAAATAAAAAAATTAGATCATCCTAATATGGATTTAATTCAGAAGTTATCTAAAAATGAATTAGTTAAATGATTGCCCAAAACTAAATTTGTTAAAAATAAAATTTGTGATACTTGTCAACTTAGTAAACAACACAAGTATTCATTTTGCATGTTATTATAAACTAACAATAATTTTGCAGTCTAAAAATCATTTTCTGTTATTCAAAGAAAATAAGGGAAAAGAATCTGAAGATCATCAGCATCAAAATTCAAAACAGCATCGAGACTAGAAGAAGAATAAAAAACAAAATTATACTCCATACCTAATAGAGTTGTTCAATCAGGACTCATTGGCTCGGCAACCTCCGCAACAGTACCACTTTGAGAAAATTGCGATGAATAGTCTTCCAAAGCAGCTTGGTAATCTGACAGAGTCGGATATGCCGGCAAATCCACATTAATTAGAAAAGCACTATGGTCTGAAAGATTCCCGGTAGTAGGAAGAATTTCAGGTGCAACATTTTCTGTTAACGATAGGGGCCCTGTAGAACTTCTAGGAGGAGCAAAAGAAAAGCATTGGTTAGCGCTAGAAGACTCTCCTAATCGAGCCTCTAATGTTGTCACTCATTATTGCAAAGCCTCTAACGCTCTCACTCGTGATTGTAACTCTTATACCTTTTGTTCAAGAGAAACAATGAGCGCAGTATAGCCTTTACTAGGATTCTCGACTCTCGCCTGAGCTTCAAAAAGAAATGAATTGAGCTAGAGTCTCAAAATATTGATGTTCAGGAATATCTTTTAAAATATTTGCAACACTCTTTACCTCAAAAACGGTGAAGATTGTACGATAATCTTGACGACTAATCGCATCTAGAAAAATTTGTGCATATTCACACCATGACTGACATTTCTTGCGTCTATAAGTGCAAGCAGCACAAGACGAACCTGTACAACGGAAGGTATTTAGCATACTTGTGATTTGCTTTTCCTTACTCATGGGTACCCCATACAAAAGTTATAAGAAGAAAATGGATCTCAAGGGAGACAACAAGAAAGAGGGGATAAGAAGCATCTAGCACTAAAAGAATCTCGAAAATGAAAAGCTGTCATCCTAAAAAGTCAAAAATACAGCGCCCCCTGCGTGCATCTAGATTTCGGCATCCTCACACAGTCTAGATCCCTTTTTGATGTTGACATAGGGGGAGAAAATGTGTGTATGATGGCTGCGGAAAGATTTTCTTTTTTGCGGTAAGATTTTTTATTGTGGTAAGAATTTTTATACTGACTTTAAATATTGTGGTAAGATTTTAAAATTTTTTTTTACAATCACACTTTTGAAAGGTTTATTTATAATAAATTTATAAAATATATATATATTAGTTTTGGTTTTAAAACTATCTCAAATATTTGCAATATTTTTTAATTGTCATCTTTGCATAAATTGAGGGGGAACATATTATTTATTAACATTTATATGCTATCTATGCTTGTTATTGTAAACACACATTAATTTATTGTCATCATCAAAAAGGGGGACATTGTTGACCTAAGGTCTTAATCTTATTTTGATAATAACAATAAATCAATCATGTGTAATTTGGGAGCATATTATTTATTTACATTTGTATGCTATTTATGCTTGTTATTGTAAACTCACATTAATTTATTGTCATCATCAAAAAGGAGGAGATTGTTGACCTAAGGTCTTAATCTTATTTTGATAATAACAATAAATCAATCATGTGCAATTTAACATGTTTCTTGATATAAGTATACAGTTCATTCACTTGAAAAATTAAAGAAAAATATGATAAGGATCAATCTTTCACTATTCGATCATTGGACAAGATAAGGAAGATCAAATCTCTCAATGCAAATCATGAAGCACAAAGGATCAAAAGATTATATGAAAAGCTTCAAGGAAAAAGCTTCAAATGAAGATCAATCCGAAGAAACAAATCAAAGCATTCGAAGACTCGTTAATTTAGTAATTGATGAGTGCTTAAGATTTATGTAAAGTTACTTTATTGATCAAATCCTTATAGCTCAAACATATTCATGCATCTTTTAAAAGATTGATTCAAATAAGCTTGAAATTGAATTTATTTGAAAAACATCATTTTACAAAGACCAAGTTTCAAAATAAATTTATATTAATTTTAAATGATCATATTTTAAGCTCTAATAAAAATAGATATCTTAAAAACATATCTTTGAGATTCAAAAATCATTAGAATTTTATTTGGAACTAAATTGTTAAATTGCAAAAATATTTTTATTTTACATTTAAAATTCGCTCAATTTTTGCCAAGTTTTGATCTAACGGTAAGATGGAGGCCTTCCCGAACTCCGATCATTTTAAAATTTTACAGTAATTAGACAACATCTCTTAGCACTTTTGACTAAAATTTGAGCATGATCCAACGGTCAAATTGGGAGAAATTAATAAAACAAATTTGAATTTTTTGTCAAAACTAGCTGTTGGAAAGTTTGAAAATGTATAACTTTGACCCAAAACCTTTCTTAATCATCCCCAACGGCCATATGATTTTGCAAGCTATATATATGATGTCTTAGACATGTTATAACACACTTGAATCATTCTACAAACTTATTTTACATATATACAAAGTTATTCAAGTATTCAATTCATTTTATTGATCATATTCTTCATCTTTTGAGCTATATATTATTGATCAATCTTGATAACTCTAGTGTGAGCTTCATTTGTAATCTTCAAATACACTTGAGAGTTATTGTATTGGTGTGTATCACCACAAATAATTCATTCTTCATTTCAAAAGAGAGTTTGTCTCTTTGTAGAGCAAGAGAGCATATCTTGTGAGAAGTGTAGTGAGTATAGCTACATTGTGAGTGTTGTGTGCATAACAACATTTGTATTGAGGTTTAATCTTCACCCGAAGAAGATTGAATAGTGAAAATTCTCGGGGAACTAACTGAGCGCGGACGTATGGTTGAAGAACCCGAACCATGAAGACAAAAAGCCTTGGACTTCAAATTGGTTCAATCTTTCTTACTCAATCTCTTTATTTATTTGTTATATTAATTGATTGAAGTTGCTTATATTATTGCTTATCTTGGGATTGATTACTTGAAATTGATTATTTCCTTGATATTGTTGCTTAGTTAAGTTGCTTTACTTAAATATTTTTAAAACGTTTTAATTCCGCATTAAGTTTTTAAAACCCTATTCACCCCCTTCTAGGGTTGTTTTCCGACCAACAATTGGTATCAGAGGAGGTCATGGGTTCGAAACCTGGGGAGCGCCATTGTGGGGGGGGATTGTTGGAGGTAAATTCATAATTGCGCTCCTCTCCGTGGTGAATCTGGAGGGTATATCCGGTGTGCAGGTTATCGAATGCCATGGCGCTCTAATGGGCCTTGCGTATAAGGAAATAAAGTTGCGCCTTCGCTAACAGCTATAGCTTTTGGCGCAACGGTAAGCGCTTGATCCTCACACTAATGAATGATGAATGACATCTACTCATAAAAATGACCATGAAATGAACAGTATTTTATCACATGTTTCAACTTATTTTTATCATCACACACAAATTAAGTGTTTTTATTTTCATTTTTCACGTTATCAAACGGAACCTAAATAACTAAAATTGGTAATGGATTTTAGCCCATTTTGTATTTGGGTCATCCAATTTTTTTCTTGGTCAAATATTGGTATAAAATTTTTAAATGTTGTCATTCATATCGGGTACATCGGTTAGAGTTCGTTAAATCAGCTAACAAAAAACTCAAATTGTTTATAACAACCATTCTCATCTTTTCAAGTACTTACACATGCGATCCCTAACTTTTAAATTTTAAATTCAGAGACCACCCCTTTTACCGGATGCCTTCAATTTCTTTGTATTCAATTTCGCATCTTCTTTTTGTTCAAAAACAAAAATAAAAATTCCCATCTTCTTTGATTACATTCACTATATCTTCACTTAAACCCTCCTCTTTCTTAAATCTCTTGCCATGAGCCCTCAAAGCCACTCCCTCCGGCTCGGACCACTACTCGAATTCTTCCCTAATCCACTCTTCAATTAGTATTATAATCTCCACTGACTCCCAAACATTATAAATAATTAGAAATTGGCTCCCCAAAGTTTAAAATATTTAAACTTTAGTCCTCCAATTCTAACGTTCACATGATTCACATACAGATGGATAATGTTAGAATTGAGGCCATTTCCAAGATATAAGTATATTTTAAATCTTTTGGCAAAATTAAGCAATTAAACACCTATAAGTCTAAATCACAATATATATATACATACAGGTTTCTTATTTTTTCTTATAAAGAATTTATTTACAAAAAATAAGATAAATGTGTACTCTTTTAAATATTTAGGTTGTTCTTGACGTGCAGTGAAATGTAACAAAAAAATAAAATTATATTGCATGTTCAATATTAGTTAGAACTAGATATAGGAGGAAAATATTTATTCTACAAAAATAGGTTATTTATTCTATAAAGGACTAAGAATCAAATTAAATAATTGGCTAAATGACAACAAATAGCATTAGCCATTTTTGCACTTGGGTCATCGATTTTTTTTGGGTTATAAAGAAAATGGTATATAGCACGAAATTTTTATCGATAACTATAATGACATACACACAAGATGTGGGTGTGACTTGATCGAATTTCTAATTGAACAAAAAAATAAAACAAAAATTTTAGTGGCCGAATGATAATTGTAAATTTAATTTTTTCCAGATTAAATAAAAATGTTCTTATTAACTAAGGGCATTTGTGATTGTAAATTTAATTTTTTTGCGGATTAAATAAAAATGTTCTTATTAACCAAGGGGATTTGTGATTGTTTATTATACTGTGAATTAGCCAATCTATGAACTTTACGATTGTTTGTGTTTGGTTGAAAAAATTCGTGTAATACTCAAACTCCATATTTTGAATAAATTTTGAGTACACTCCATGTTGATACCTCTAAACAGAATTTTAAGTATCATAGCATAATTTAGAATATATTTCTAAATTAAGTCATTTCATGTTTCTATAATTATTTTCACTATCCAATTTTGCCCCTTGTATAAATAATTAAGTGGAGTTTAATTATAATAACGACAGTATAAGATATTTACCCCATTAATTTTTGTCACTTCGATGTTTTTCTTATAATAATTAAATAAACTATAGTAAAAATCAAACAAAAGATAAAGATTTTTTTTTTAGATAAAAGTAAGAAAGTTTAACGCAAAACTTATCTTGATTCGATAACTAAGAATTTTCATTTTGAGAAAGATAAATAATTGATAAAAACAAAAAACTGGAAGATGTCAAATAGAATACGTTTAGTGAGTTTCTCATCATTTTTATTACCAATATTCTCAATGATTGTTTGGTTCGTTTAAAAATTGAGATGATGGGTTATAGGATCTCGTTCCGTAATATTTTATAATTTTAAAGACGAACTTATGTTTAATAAAGAGAAATAATACTAATTTCATAATTTGGTTTTATAGTAAGGACACTTTTCGTAATATTAATTTATTTTAAGGAAATGACAAATGTTGATGGACAAATATACCCCTAATTAGTTCAAGTTAATGTTAGAAGCAACTATTCTCTCTCTCTCTCTCTCTCTCTCTCTCTCTCTCTCTCTCTCTCTCTCTCTCTCTCTTCGGTCCCCATTTATTTTCTCTTATCTCTCTCTAAAATCAAACACCTCGCTCTTCCTCTCTAAAATCGACCGACCAACGATCTCACCTCCTCCACCACCACCACCACTTGACTCTCCGATTGTATTGCCGAGAGGAGTACCGTTCTCATATTCTTCCTTTTTTTTTCTTTCTGCATGTGCAATCATAAAACATATATAACTTTTGATTGAAACGTTGGATTTAGCTAATTTTCGAATATATTGTTCGAAAGACAAAGTTACTTTACATATGTAAAAATCAAGACGATCAGAAGTCTTTTTGCTATTAAAATCGACCAATTTCAACAGCCCAAAGAGATTTTGAAAAAATCTTATCGCAACTTTTTTTTACGAACCCTACGTCGATCCATATATATATATATTGAGTGGATGTTGACCTCATCAATTTTGTTATTCTATATTTTGTAATGGTGCTAAAATCATTTTAGCACCTTCTGATTGTTATCCAAGTGGTGTTAAATGCATTTAGCACCTTTTGATTGTTGTGCTAAATGCATTTAGCACCTTCTGATTGTTGTCTAAGTGGTGCTAAATGCATTTAACACCTTTAGGTTATTGTCCATGTGGGTGCTCAGGTGGTGCTAAATGCATTTAGCACCTTAAAATGCACCTTCTGGTTGTGGTCCAGGTGGTGTACGTTCAAGTGGTGCTAAATGCTAAACACCTTCTGCCACAACCAACCAAAAGGTGCTAATGTCCAGATGGTGTTAAATGCATTTAGCACCTTCTGGTTATTGTTCAAGTGGTACTAAATGCATTTAGCACCTTTTGGTTGTTGTTAGTGTCCTAATGAGACGAGAGATATTATAAGGAAGGGATATTAGTATCTTTTTTGTATAATATCCTTAATTTACACGACTAATTTCTAAGTGTCATTTAGAATTATATTATTATTAGAATGAGCCCTTATGCCTAAGTGCCCCTTAAAAATTTTAGTAATGAAAATAATAACAAAGTCAATTTAATTGATTTAATTATATAGCAAATGCAAGAAATTCACTAATATTTCTATTTTTAATAATAATAGTCTATCAATAAAAATTTAAATATATTTTAGTTAATTACTCTTTGCTTTTTTTTTTAATTGTTAAAATGTGTAGACACCCCGATTCGTAACCCTCGCAAGAACCCTAACGGCTATCGAAAAGTATAATTTTTGGAGTCCGACCCTACCCGAGCTCCCGAAACTACCCCAAAGGATTTTGTTGGTCAAACAAACCTGTTTTTAAGAGGGATTATCGTGCGACAAACCATTATGTCGTGCAACAATCTCTCTTATATTGCGCGACAAGTTTTTCAAATATAGACCAACCACTTTCTGACAAATCAGTCTGTCAGAAGGGTCACTTCAACCATTTGTCGCGCGACATTGTACCAAATGTCGCGCTACACTTGCCTTTTCTGGAGAAATATCGTGCGACAAACTCTTCCCAGCACTATAAATAGGCCAACACCCCCAAGGGTTACAAGGGGCAAACTTGGAATATGAAAAATTTATTATTCTATCTAATTTTCTGATCTTCTATCAAGTTTATTTTACGATCGTCTTATTTCTGAAGAATTATTGAATCTATTCTCGGCTTGTCGAACTTCTAGAATCGAATCCTTGGAAATATCTGAAAAAGGAAAAGATTATTATTGTCGGAGATCTCTCTGCCATATTATATTTTCTCTCTTATTATTATTCTCGTCGGGAATGTAAAGAAAGTCTCTTCCAGTATTTAAAATTAGATATCTATGTATTTGTTTTATTTCCATTTTTCCGTCTGCATTTTATTTGAATAAACTTATTGCTAATTTATAAAATAGTCTACTATTTTCAAAACCAAAACCCTGATAAAATCATTTGTAAAACTAGAAAAGTAAGAACATTGTCGTTCCGATAAAACTAGGTTTTCAAAAATCCAGACCGATAAAACTTACTTAGGAATTAAATTCAGGTATGTATAATCTTCCCCATAAACTGTGACGTGTTTGATAAAACTCTCATCAACGAGTTCAAATTCCATATTAAATTAGTTCCAATACAAGATCCGGACTTTTCTAAAGTAATCAACATGAGAAAACCAATATTATTATCTGAGAAAATAATACGGGAAAACTCTCTTCCAAAATAAAAAAGTTTTGTCACTTGTATTCACATCTCTCAAAACAAACATAAGATCCCGGAATACAAAAGTTTTTATCCCTTTTTCTGTTTTTCCCAAATTAGGGTTTTTATTTAAGAAGTAGTAGACTGTCAGTAAAAGCATCCAAGTTTTTCAACATAAAATAAACATATAAGACCACTAAAGATCGAAAGGGCGGAACGGGTACTTAATACCTTCCCAATCCGTAACATAGTTTTCGAACCCTATAGAATTTTGGTTTCGTAACAAACGTGCAAAGAAAGGCTAATCTGTAGCCTTTCCTCTTACACAACTATTTTTGTCCGTTTTCTCGTAAAACGTACTCGCAACTCTAAACGAACCCTCTTGCATCTAGAAATAGAATAAAGGAACACTCGATATGAATTATCAACACACAGAAGCAAATGGAATAAACGGAATCTTTTTCAATGTTTCAGACTCCCAAACTAGAGATTCAGACCCTAGGGTCGCATTTGCGGATTCTCACAAAATGTAAAAGGATTTTTTGAATTACCCCCTATTATTAATACCAAATTCGAGATAGCCCTTATTTTACTAATCGTTTGAGTTACCCCCAAGAGTTAACAGAATGCTAACTTTGTCTAAAAAAAATTTTTGTCTGACCATTTTACCCTTACGTAACTATTCATCTTCTTAAAAAAAGAAAAAACCAAATCTTATTCTTTAATTTCTCTCTAAAACACCACAAAACTCCATTGTTACACACCCATCCATTTCTTCACCACAAACCTCCATTATTAAAGATAGAGATTTCCTAACTTTATTGGAATTAGATGGATTTCATTTCTCTCTATGTGTTAAACTTTCCAAATCGAAATTTCTGAAGACAAATTTTCACCAATAGGATGTAATACTACTCAATTCAACAAAGTTTTTTTGGATGCAATTAGCATTCCATCAAATCGTGGGAGTAACTTAAACGATTAATAAAATTGGGGGTATCTTGAGTTTCGTATTAATAATAGGGGTAACTCAAAAAATGCTAAATATAAATTGTTCATATTTATTTTGTCAAAATTAATAATTCTTTTTTCCAAAAGATATACTAGGATTATATTACTTGGGAGTAATTCATTATTGTTTTATGATTTTTAAATTTGTATCATACTAAATATAAATGAAATAAAAAAATTGTTGTTACTAATTTTTTATTTTTTTTCTATAAATTACGTTAAAAGGACTCAATAATATTTGTCTTGTTAAAATACTAATTTTTGGTTTGAAACAAAATTAATTAAAAAAAAGAATTGTTCTTGTTTTATAATTTCTTTTATTTAGGATATCATGTAAAATCAAATAAAGTTTTAAAAAAAATTTACAAAATTATTAACTTCAAACAATAATACTATAAGATACCTATTTAATGAAATAAAATATAATTTAAATATTATAGTAGCATCAACTATTAAATATAAGATAATATCAGGAGATTATTTAAATCCTAAAGTGAAAGGAATTAAAATACCATGCAGTTGGTGGGATTGAGAGACCCATTCAAAACACCCATAAAGATAATATGGGTGTTTTGAATGGATACAATGAAATATCCAATTGGATTTCTATAGGGTTGCTAATAGTAACCCTTGGTTGTTGAATCTTGGGAATTGTATGCATGTTCATGAAGGCTAACAACACACCTTAGGATATATCAACAAGTCTTTTTCTTCTGTATGCAATAGGATTGTGCTAGTTTTTGAAAAATTTCTTGTTGAAAAAATGGGGGTAAGGCATTTCTATACTTGGAAAACACAACCACGAACTTGAACCAATAATTCGATGACCCTAAGGATATTGTTTCGTGTTTTGATATCGTTTCATTCTTAAAATTGTCTCCAAACGCAAAAGGTTTATGTTTATTGCATTACATCAAGACAAGTTTTGTAACAAATTCCAGTTTCAAGTAAATCCTTGGAGAGTTTATTACCAAAGTTCGCAAAAACAAAAGGTTTATCTTATAAACTCAGTCGGAGAAAATCATTTACTTTTCTTTTCTTTTCAATTCTCAAGCTCTCCTCTCAAAAGTTTCATCGCCTCTCCTAAACTTTCTAAAGCAAATGTTTAAGCGGTTCTAAGAAGCATGAGAATGCAATTTACAATAACAACAAAAGCAAAACATCCTCAAAATAATCTATACACTTTCTTTCTCTTCGTATAAAAGAGTAGGCTTTTACCATCATTGAATATGTTACTGAAAATGCTTTCCCATCAAAGAGTATGTTTTTCACATCAAAACTTCAAACTTTCTGTCAGTATGAATGAATTGAATGCTTGGAAGTGTGAAAAAGAATGTGGTATTACTATAAAGTTTCTCTCTCTCTATACATCATCAATCCGACTTCCTAGTTTTCCGGTGCAACTTAAGCCAACGCCAACCCTGTAAAAAAGAACTAAGATGGGTCAAAACGTTTTCACATCTTTGGTTTAAACTCGCTCACGGTTTTCTGTTAAAATTGCAAAGTTCTAGTGCACATGTTTTGTTCATAATTTTACAAGAAAACATAAATTACGCAAGACACGTATGAGTATAACCATTCAATAAATGTCTCTCTCATTAGTCTTGTCAAGGATAATACAACCCATATCTATTGTATTATAAATGATTACAAAACAAGTAGTAGTAGTAGTTAGTACCTTCAGAATTCCTTTCCCACGTCACTTATGAGAATCTGAAGAAGAGGGCTCGATTTCATGTATTCTTTTAAGTGTGGGAGCCAACCTTCCAGTTCCAGGTTGTTGAGAGTATCGATGTCTGAGATTTCCACCTCGCTGCTGAATCAGAACACGACATAAAAAGTACATGCAGAAAAGTTTGTGAGTGTGCGTGCACGCGCGCATGGGGAGGGGTGTATGTGTGTGTGTGTGTGTGAGAGAGAGAGAGAGGGAGAAGGGAGAATTTTAATTAACAGTTTACACTAATAAATTCAATCAGGCAACAGTTTAAAGTAACAGCCTATATCTGGGACAACTT
Source organism: Lonicera japonica (assembly GCA_021464415.1). Lineage (NCBI taxonomy): Eukaryota > Viridiplantae > Streptophyta > Magnoliopsida > Dipsacales > Caprifoliaceae > Lonicera > Lonicera japonica. The sequence continues at coordinate 92,041 of JAKCWG010000448.1, read as the reverse complement.
CCTTGACTGGAGGTGCTGGGCATATATTGCTTTTCTTCAATGAGTCTTCCAATCTTGACCAAAAGTTTCTCCGTGGGTCTATATCGTTCCTCCTAAATCCCTTCAAAGAAACTAGATACTCCCTCCTGTCTCAAATTGATAGTCCCACTCTGATTTTGGTACTTTCTTAAGGAAATTATGTACATTGTTTATGTCCTAATAATCAATGTTCTTAAAAGCGCAAGGCGGGCGTAAAGCACAAGGAAGCTAGGTGTTAGGTGGTCATTTTTAACTTCTAATTAAGTGTTCATATATATATAATATTATAACGCAAAACCAGATTTAAGCTTAGTGATTGGGTCAACTGTCCATGACAAAAATATGAAACTATCAATTTATTTCAAGCAACAGCAAAAAGCTGGTAAAAAAGCAACGATAGAAACAAAAGGGGAAGACAATTCAAGATAAAGAAATAGGGTAGAACACTGAGTTCGTAAATTGGCTGAAGTGAGTTCTTCCTCCCCTACCCTTTCTCCTTCTACTATTCTTCTTGCAGCAGTGCTGCAGCAGGCTAGGGTTTCGTATGAATGGGAGGAAACAAGGACGGGTTTTGCTTACGATGGTTGATTGGTTTTCTACCGTTTCCTAAAATGTGTTTTAAGAAAAAAATAGGAAAAGAAAAGGTAGTTGTTTAAACAAAGAACAAAAGAAAAAAAACTAAGTTTATCCGCCTAGCCTCCCGCAAGGCCCGATAATGCGGCACCTACAAATTCTCAGCAACCAATCACACCATTCAAACAAGCATGGAGATATCATATCATGAGTGTCTGCTTGGCTGTGCATGTGTGTGAGTGCGTGCATTTAGGCAAACTCTGCAACAAAGATAATGAGATATATATGATAAAACTAAGAAAAGAGTGTATATTCAATTGAATAAGAATTGTTCTGTGTATTGTTTACAAGAGATCCACACCTATATATACAAGAATAAGCAAGGAAAGAAAACCTAGATCTAGGAGGCAAGAAAACAATACAAGAATAATTACAAGAAATAAAGAGAGGAACATCATAAGTGCCAATACATGAATAAAGAAAGTAAAGAGCATAGGGAGAGCATCCAGGGAGACAAATAGCATAGAGAGGAATCAAATAGCATAGAGGGGAATAATCTGTCTGTTAACACCCCCCTCAAGCTCAGGATGACTTGCAAAGCATGTGGAGCTTGGACACCAGGAATCGGAAGCGAGTAGTCACGTGTGATTTGGTGAAGAGATCAGCTGGCTGAAGAGCGGAAAAGATGTGGGGTAACGTAATGTGTCCTTGAGATAAGTGATGGCGAGTGAAGTGACAATCGACTTCAATATGTTTGGTGCGCTCATGAAAAACATCGTTATGAGCGATTTGGATAGCACTTCGATTGTCACAGAAGAGAGGTGTGGGATCTGGAATAGAGATGCCCATATCTTGGAGGAGTCAGCGAAGCCAAACAATCTCTGCGGTAGTATGGGCGAGAGCACGATATTCAGCCTCAGCACTGGATCGGGCAACAACCGTTTGCTTCTTGCTTTTCCACGAAATAAGAGAGTTGCCCAGAAAAATACAGAAGCCGGTGGTGGATCGCCGATCAGTAGGATCACCGGCCCAGTCAGAATCAGAGTACCCTTGTAGAGTAAGACTAGAGGCTGACGATAAATGCAGTCCTTGGTATATGGTCCCTTTGATGTAGCGTATGATACGAAGAACAGTGGCAAAATGGACAGAGCGAGGTGCAAACATGAACTGACTCACAATGTGGACAGCATGGCTAATATCCGGCTTGGTGATGGTGAGATAGTTGAGACTACCCACAAGTTGTCGATGTAATGTAGGATTAGCTAGAGGGGTACCATCGGAAGGAGAAAACTTGACATTCATTTCAAGTGGAGTATCTGCAAGCTTGTTGTCGGTCAGGCCAGCACGGTCAACAATATCAGAAGCATATTTCACCTGAGAAATGAAGTAACCGGTAGAGGAATGATTAACGTCAATTCCCAAGAAGTAGCGAATAATACCCAGATCTTTCATTTCAAAACATGAACACAGATATTGTTGGAGTCAAGATATACCGTCCAAATCATCCCCAGTAATAATCATATCATCAACATATATCAGAAGAACAACAATGCCCAATGATGATGATGAGGTGAACATTGCTGAATCATGTTTACTCTGAGAAAATCCATGGTTAAGAATAGCAGTAGAGAATTTCTCAAACCAAGCTCGAGGGGCCTGTTTGAGACCATAAAGAGCGCGTCGTAGTTTGCATACTTGCCCGGGAGAGTGAGGGAGACCTGGGGGAGGTTGCATATAAACCACTTCGGAGAGATCACCATGAAGAAAGGCATTCTTGACATCCATTTGATGAACTGTCCATTGTCTGATAGAGGCAACAGAAATCAGAGTGCGAACAGTAGTCATGCGAGCGACCGCAGCAAAAGTTTCCTCATAATCAATGCCATATTCTTGAGTAAAGCCCTTGGCAACTAAGCGAGCTTTGTATCGATCAACAGAACCATCAGCCTTAGTTTTAATTTTGTAAACCTATTTACAACCAACAACAGAGTGACCGGCAGGTAAGGTGGTAAGATCCCACGTATTAGTCTGTTGCAAGGCAGTAAGTTCCTCAGTCATAGCCTGTTGCCAAAGAGGATCTAAGGAGGCAGTGCGGTAGGAAATGGGTTCATGTAGAGACAACATGGCGGATAGAAAACAATGATAATCTGACAGCTTAGCTGGTGGGCGACGTTCACGAGTCGGTCGTAGGACAAAACCATCGATGGGACAGACAGAATCAGGACAGGATGGAGAGTCATCAGCAGGTGGACATCCAGTTACAGAATCAGTGGCAGGAGTAGGAGCATGTAAGGCTACAGGATCAGGAGTAGGTTGAGGATTGGATATAGAGGGAGAGGAATCGGTGGTAGAGGAGTCAGAAAATGGATCAATCGGTAGGGATGGCTCAGTAGAAGGTACGAAATTCTTAGACAGGGTATAGTACGGGGTATTTTCCCAGAAGGTGACATGTCGAGAGATACGGAGTCTTTTGGTAATAGGATCATAACAATGATAGCCCTTTTGTTGAACACCATACCCTAAGAACACGCACATAGCTGTTTTTGGTGTGAGTTTTGTACGTTCTCGTTTTGGAAGAAGCACAAAACAGGTGGCTCCAAAAACACGAAGACATGAGTAATCAGGTCTGGTACCTAAGAGACGTTCAAAAAGAGAGATACTACCAGTAACTATGTAGGGAATACGGTTAATGAGGAAGGCAGATGTATGGATGGCTTCACCCCAAAAAACGGAAGGGATGGAGGACGAGATAAGTAAAGTTCTAGCGGTTTCGACAAGATGACGATGTTTGCGTTCGGCAACCCCATTTTGTTGAGGGGTGTCGGGGCAAGAGAGTTGAGGAAGTGTCCCTTGAGATTTAAGAAAATCAAGAAAGGATTTAGACAGATATTCACCGCCAGAGTCTGAGCGAAAAGTTTTAATAGGTTTTGAAAATTGAGTTTTAATCATAGTGGCAAATTCAATGTAAATTTTCAGAAAATCCGAACGAGAATGAAGTAAATAGGTCCAGGTATAACGGGAGTAATCATCAATGAACACAACATAATATAAGGCCCCACCCATAGAGGTAACCGGGGCTTTACCCCAGACATTAGAATGCACAAGATCAAAAGGAGAATGGGAAACAGTGGTACTATTATTAAAAGGAAGAGCTGGTTGTTTAGCCAGTTTACAAGCAACACAAGATGGATCTTTGTCTAATGTAGCTGGTCCTAACAACCCTTTTGTAACCATAAATTGAAGACGAGAAAAAAGAAACATGACCTAATCTAGAATGCCAGGAGATAAATGAGGAGGGATTGGGGGTAAATGTCACGAAGGAGGAACCACTGGGAGAAGGAATTTGTAATCTGTCTATCGCATATAGGCATCCCACTCTACGGCCTGTCCCAACTGATGTCCCCGTCGAATGATCCTGTACAACAAAACCAGAAGAATCAAATAAAATGATTAGCCCAAGATCACATAATTGGCCAACAGATAAGAGTTGCATAGAGAGTTGAGGGACAAGAAGAACGTCAGGAACAGACAAACCGTTAGTGGTATTGATAGAACCAATGTGACTAGCAGAGATGGTTGACCCATTAGCTGTATGAATCGGGGGAGATGAGTGCATTGGACTAGAGGTGACAAAGTGGGTAGAGTCAAACGTCATGTGGTTGGAAGCGCCAGAATCAAGGAACCATGGAGGGGTGGGTGTGCCAGTGGAGGCAGATGCAACAATATGACTGGACTGGGAAGGATTGGTGGGGTCCGCAAGAGTGGAGGGCGAACAGAAAACAGGTGGTGGTGTATAATGAATGCCGGATGGGTCATATGATGTGAAGGCAGCAGCAGATGAGGGGGATTTTTGTAGACCTCGCATGTAACGAGAAGTAGGCGAGGGGCAGTACTTGACTGTGTGACCAAATTCCTTGCAGTAGTTACATTGGACTTATGATAAGCTTCGTGGTGGCCTGGGGGAAGTTTGGTGGGAATATGTTGAGGTGTGGGGAGGACGTGGAGTGGAGTGATTTGGGGAAGGTCGGTAAGGGTATTGCTGAGGGCGAGGGGTCGAAATGAATACTGAAGACTGAGTTGACGTGATACCACGGAGAGTTTCTTCAGTAATTAATTCAGTTAAAGCTGCTTCGACGGTAGGCAGAGGCTGGTGGTGGAGCATGGCAGCCCGTAGTGGTTCAAACTCTTCTCTGAGGGCCATAAGAAATTGAACAAGACGAGTCTCCTCACGAAAGGTTTCCCATAATTGCATATCAGTGGTCCATTGTGGTTCCATGAGTTCTAACTGATCCCAGATAACAGACATACTAGAGTGAAAATCGGAAACAGATTGTCCCGCTTGTTGTTGTAGGGCCCGTATGTCCTGTTCAAGTTTATATTTTTTGGCAAAATTTGTTTGAACATACCGGTTTGCCAAAAAATTCCAAGCTTTCTGTGCAGTATCGCATTTGCCGAGCTGTATGCTGATGGATGGTATTACGGTATTGGCAATCCAGGTCAGGATTTTGTTATTATTAATATCCCATTCATAAAACTTGGGATCAGTATCAGCAGGACATTTTGCGGTGCCAGAAGCATAATTCCAGAGACCTTTTCCTTTCAGAAAATTGCGAAATAGCATGGACCAATGACTATAATTATGCCCATCAAGTTTTACAGTAATAGGTATTTCAGAGTTGGAAGACATGATAAAAGGGGAACAAAAAATTAACAGAGATGAAACCTGAGATTGGTATTATAGGAGTGGAATTGGCAGAAATGGAGCCCACAGTTGAGTCCGGAAGGCTGAAAAACCTTTGGAACAAGTGTTTTTTTTTTGGAACAGTGGACTAATGGCGTTAGTAAACTGCCGTTAAAAACTAACGGCGTTACTGGGGACCGCGTGTGCGTGTAGGCGCGTGAGTTAGACGCGCTGGTAACCGCGTGTGCAAGTGGGAGCACATAGGCTCGTGGAGTTTACGCGAGTGTGAGCACGTGCGGAGAGTGGGTAACTGCGCGTGGAAAGCGCGAGTGAGTTTTGAGTCGTGACGTAGTTTCTTCTCCCAGCGCGTGAGGGCGCGTCTGTAGGATTTTCGGGATGATTTTTGTGCGATTGGATTCGTCGTGAGTAGACGAAGGTAATGATGGTTGGGTGATGAGTTTTGGCCACGGTTTAAGTAGTTTTCGAGAGTGTTGAAAATGTGGGAAATGGCTTTGGTATTGTGGTATCTGTAGTTTGAGCAAAGGAGGGATTTCTGTAGGTTGAGAGTGAGGCAGGAGGCTGCTGGAAGAAAAAAAATATTAAGATTCCTCTGATACCATGATAAAACTAAGAAAAAAGTGTATATTCAATTGAATAAGAATTGTTCTGTGTATTGTTTACAAGAGATCCACACCTATATATACAAGAATAAGCAAGGAAAGAAAACCTAGATCTAGGAGGCAAGAAAACAATACAAGAATAATTACAAGAAATAAAGAGAGGAACATCATAAGTGCCAATACATGAATAAAGAAAGTAAAGAGCATAGGGAGAGCATCCAGGGAGACAAATAGCATAGAGGGGAATAATCTGTCTGTTAACAATATATATATAGGGGGAGAGGGAGAGGGAGAGAGAGAGAGCATTTACAGTTTCATCATCGGGATTATCGGATATGCGATGGGATCGGAGGTCTTTGACTATGGATTCGAGGTCGGTGACTAGCGATCGGAGAAGGACAACTTTATCAGGTAATCTAATATTTCTACGGACAGGTCTTATAGGCTCGGTTTTATTAATCATCTCCAATATTTGTACGGCACGTATCAGTTTTAGTTCATCTTCTTCAGTTACAGTGGCATGAGGCATCAGTGCTTGCTGCTGCTGCTGCTGCAAGTCTACGCAGCCAACTGTCAATAAAAAGCACTACATGCATAGATATAATGCGTTATCAAACATAAAACAAGTAGCAGAGAGCCATTTGTCACGAACAACTTATATGCATAAAAAGGCGAAAATGCAAATAAATTTTAGAAAAATGCCATCACCTTGTACTGTGTTGGTGCCTTGCTGCTTTGGGATCCGGCACCACTGATTTGGGCTGTGAGGTCAGGGGCTTGGAACCTTCCACCATCGGCTTGGACCATGAGGTCAAGGGCTTGGTATTTGAGGTCACTGACTTGTGTAAGGAGATACTCAACGTCTAACTCCAATCTTCTTCTAGGATCCACAAGAACCTCCTGATGTTGCTGAGGCGAGGAAGAATCAATTACGGAAGCTTTTCCCTTCCTCAGAGAGCGTTGGTGTGCAGTTTTGGAGTCAGATTTATTTCTCTTTTCTGGGACTTCTTTTCCCGAGTTGCCAGACTTTGGTGATTCTTCCTCCTGCTCATGCCCCTGGTCCTGCAAGAATAAGAGGAGCCAAGTAAAAATAAAAACCAGGCACAGAAACCAAACAAATGCAAAATAGTTTTCCTTCTCTTTCCTCTTTTATATATCCAAAAGAATCAACAAAATAACTTTCTTGATTGGTTTTATGTGCACAAATAGTAGCCATTTGTCATCTATATCTTATTATGTTAGCTCCTAAACATGACTTTGTTTACGGTATCCATATCTCCGACTGGAAGAATGCTGCCAAATCAGAAGACATATGATTGAAGGCCTCATGAGCAAATTAAATAATGAGCTTTCCATTTGCTCTTTCTAGTGTTTCACTCATTTGCTAGATTTCAGTATTTTTTCCTCTTAGCATTAGACATTGGAAAAAGGGAAAGGGAAAGCAAGATAAGGAGCTGAGCTGGGAAATTACTATTCTTTGGTAACCATGATATTTTGATCGGGATCTGGTAAGGCATCCATGCTGGGAAATTACAGATTTTGATCGGGATCTGATTGGGCATGTGACCTTGGAAATCCGGAAGCCTAGGTGGGTAACTTTACTGGCTATGGCACCACGCCACTGCAAAATTAAGGAGCGAAAGTATATCAGAGTTTGATCTTATGTTAGCCTCTCTTATAATTCAAAAGTGCAAATGGATCATTTAATTTCAAGTTTGAAACTACATATTGAATTACAAAACTTTAATTACAAAAAATAAAAATTAAAGGATACTCTAACATGCGTATCCGATACACATCGGAAACATATTTGTTTCCAATACGTATCGGATACAGATCCTTGGCCCATGCTTCAAAGACAACAACTAATGTTGAGATTCGAAGAGTAACTGATCGAAATCTATGGCCACGGACTAGGATTCTGGATTGAGATCTACGGCCAACTGGGCTTCTAGAACGAGATCTACGGCCACGGTATAGGGTTCCGGATCGAGATCTACGGCCAAATATGATGTCATCAATTTGGGACCTCAGGTAATCGAGTTGGATTCCGAGCTCACTGACTTGAGATCTGAGAGACTCAAACACTGGTTCTTTCTCCTGCTGCTGCAAAAGAAAAAACGGTGTTCTGTTAACTTCAACACATCTCAGGTTCACCCTGTTTTCCTTCCCTTTCCTCCCTCTGTACGTTACTGAGGAAAACTGGCACTAGTTTCCCTTTCCTCCCTCATACATATGTGCAAAACACCATTTTATTTTTTCTTTAGTGTTATTACCTGATAATAAAACATCAGCTGAAAGAATCAACAAACAACTTTCTCATCCACCAGCAGGTAGTTTACATATCACCCTACTCACCAGTTACAGAAAGGCAATAATGCAAAGGATCACTTGTCTATCCATTAATGCTCTGAGCACATTCGCATATTACAATCATGTGGGCGAGGAGTGCTTACAGTCCAGGCCATCGAAGAACTTGTAAGCTCAAATTCCATGATGCTATTAAGAGTGCGTTTGATTACACTTATATTCCATAGAAAACGCCTAAGAATCCGTATCTTTCACCTATGTGGTGTTTGATTGCGTAACTATTCCAAGAAATCAATTTCCACAGTACAACTTATTTTAGAGCAATTCTTTTTTATTGAATCCAAAAACCATCTTCTCACCCTACTGTTTGTTAGGTAAAACAATTCCAAGGACTCAATTCTTGGGAGTGAGTGTAGACCAAAACCAAGCGCACCTTAAAGGATCAGAGAGGGAAATGAAGATGAAATAAGATGCGTTTGATTGGTTAACATACTAAAGATTGAATGCCTTGGAATTGTTTTACATAGCATAACATGAAAACAAAAGTTTAGGGAAAGTGGATTATGGATGCCATTGAAAAGAAAATAATTACCAACTGTTACCAAGGAATAACGTTTCCTTCAAAAAATAATGCAATCAAACACAACAAAAGATGGAAAATAAACGATACTGGACATTTCTCAAGAAACTAAAGAACAACCAATCACACTCTTAGAGCTAAACAAGCATACAATGCTTTGGTAGTGTTTGTAGGTGTCAGGTCAGTGTGCATGTAACAAGTCTTCAGCATAGAATTAACTACCTGAAAATGTCAATAACAATTCATGATTCAAGCCATACAGTTATATTCATGGATAACATGCATGAACGGGAATTACGCTCATTATTGTAAAAGATTACTAAAACAAAATATAATCTAATTAATTTACGAAACAAAAAAGGCCCTATAATCAAAGACTCATAAAAAATATTCCAACTTTCAGTACATAATGGCCAAATTATAATTAACACGAACACAAGAAAGGGGTTAAACTAAACAAATTAAATCAACACAGAATTCAGAATATTGTTCAGTTCAATGTTGAGATGAAATACATGAAAGGAAGTCACAATATTGAAAATTGTTCATCAACATTTAACCAAAATTCGCAACAAAGAAACGAGAGAGAAAAAACTTGCAGGTCCGCTAGGACCGGCTTTATTGCTTTCTGAGTCATCTACTACACTTTCTGAGCAGCCAAAATTTGGTGTTTTTTCCTCCTGCTGTTACAAGATCAAGGAGCCAAGTGATGAAAACTGTTACTGCAAAACTTGGCTTTCCCTTATTAATGCATTGGTGCATTACAGTAATTTTGTGGTAGAAGAAAGCTTGAAATCTGGCCATCCGAAACATGTAGCTCATTACCCTTGATGCTAACAACATTAGGGTGTGTTGGATAACACCTATATTCCACAGAAAATGCCCAAGACTGCATAATTTTCATCTTTTGTGTTGTTTGATTGCATATATCTCCTATGGTACAGCTTGTTTTAGAGCAATTTCTACCTTTCCCGATGAATCAAAAAACCATCTCTCTCTTGAGTTTTTTTTTGCTATGTAAAAGAATTACAAGGAACTCAATTATTTCTGGGCAAGCAAAACTGGGCACACCTTAACGGTTGGGAAAATGGGGAAGGGTGAATTTGAAAGGTTATTATCATAAATACTTGAGTTCCTTGCATGGATTTCATCGATACGGGGAAAAAAAAATTTGGCCAAAGCAAGTTGTAGCAAGAAATTGAATTCTTTGAAGTTTAATGCAATAACCCCCATAAAGATGAACCATGTGGAACTTTAGGCTTTCCCAAGGAAAAGAAGTGCAACGGATTGAATGGAAGACATTCTTAGAGCTTTCAAAAGAAGTACAATATTCTTTAGTGTTTATAGGTTGTCACGTCAGTGCACATGTAACTGCCAGCAAATGGCAACAATATTTGATGAGTTTACGATAAAAGAAAAGCATCTACAAATATTAACTCATAAGTGACAATAAATGCAAATTTCCAGCCTCTAACGAGAGAGAGAGAGAGAGAGAGAGAGAGAGAGAGAGAGAGAGAGAGAAAACATATATATAACAGGTATATAAAATTGAAAGAAATGTATGTAATTACTTCAGCTTTAGCAAATTCCATAGGCAATCCAATCACAGTTCCTCCCATAATCAGAGATGGGGCATATTGGGTCTCAGTGTGTGCGTATGTCAAATTTCACAACAAAGATATGAGAGAGAATAATTACAGTATTGCTAGGACCGGACTGATTGCTTTCTGATTCATCTACTTCTTCAATCTCCTGCCGTTACAAGAACAAAGAGACAAGTGAAGCAAACTTGTTAGTGCATTGAACCAGCCATGGTGTACTTTCTTGGTTTTATGTGACAGCTCATTATCCTAGATGCTACAAACACTAAGGGTGTGTTGGATTACACCTTTATATTATGCGGAATGCCCAAGACTCCATACATTTCTCTTTTTGTGGTATTTGATTGCCTAAGCTTCCAATGGTACAACATGTTTTAGAGCAACTTTTTTCTCAATTTTCATCAAATCCAAAAACCATGTCTCTACTATGTTTTTTATTGGTTAAACAATTCCAAGGAACTCAACTATTTCCAGTGTAAACCGAAACTGGGGGGGGGGGGGGGGGGGGGGGGGGGGGGGGGGGGGGGGGGGGGGCACACCATACGAAAATTAAGTGAGAAAAAGGGTAGAGTGAATTTGATTGGTTAACATGATAAAAAATGGTATTCCTTGGATGGATCTAATGGATATAAGAAAAACATATTTTCTAAAACAAGTTGTAGGATGAAAATGATTTAGTGGAAATTTAATGCTATCAGACAACTAAAAAGATAGACAATGTGGTACTTTGGGCTTTTCACAAGGAAAACAAGTGTAACGGAAAACACTCTTAGAGCTTTCTAAGTAAGTTTAGAATGCTTTGCTATTGTTTGTAGGTGTCAGTCAGTGGACATATAACAAGTCTTTGGCGTAGTGTCACACTACATTCAAATTTCCAGCCTGTGAGAGGAGAAAGAGAGATAGTAGCATTTGAATTCATAGAGTATACGTACCATTTCTCCTGGTTCAGAAATTTTCACATATATAAAAGGCAAGCTTAATTTACTTATAGGGGTGAGGTATGAGAGGCTGTCCTGAATCGAGTATAAAGCTCAATACCGATTACCAACAAACCCTTAGTCCTTTGGTTCACTAGTAGCTAACTCTTAATTAGACTATCTTCAGTGCTACTCTTCTCAAGCAAGATACGATAACTAGTACATCAATTACTCTTAATATATACTTACTATATTACAAAGCCAAGACCCTTTTCAACACCTGCGATTTTCTTTTTCACAAATGATTTGGTTCCCACAACAATTGAACCATTAACCCCAAGCAACATAAGTTTATTTATTAAAATTAAATGTAAGTGAGTCGTGCATGCATCAATTACTCAATATGGATTCCATTCTTTTCTTTTTTTGATAGGAAACGAAACTGATATTATTACTCAAAAAAAGATGTACAATGCTGGTAGCTTAATAGACCAAAGGACAAGATACCCAATGAAACTATCGTCTATCGGAGCTTCAGAATTACAATCTGAAGAACATATTGCAACCCAAAACAAAATCCCCAAAGTCAGAGTATTGACCCACCCCATCTCAAAGATGCACATTTTCATCCTTCGTCCTTGAAATAGACCGGCCAAATAAAACGGAACGAAGTTGAAATGAAGGAGATGCTCTTAAGTGACTTGAGGACTACAGTTTCTTGAAATAAAAACAAAAATTAAGTCTGAAACAGAAGCTGCATAATATTTATATCCAATAGTAGTTTGAACATATATATCCTTCTTGATTTCATTTTCCATGTTGTGTTAAGGGTAAATTGCATATCTCAGTTGCACATCGAGCTCTTGTCCATATCCAAGAAGAATCAAAGTACAGCCTGAAGTGAGGCCAACCAAAAAGGCCATTACCCCAAACTCTTTGGATCAGAACCCTAACTAAATGACTAATTAAACTAAATTCCCAACAAAATTTCCCTGAATACCCCCCCCCCCCCCCCCCCCCCCAAAAAAAAAAAAAAAACCGTGTGAATTGGGGCAAGAAATGAAAACCTAATTAATGACAACCAATAACCCATACATATATACATTGATGAAAGAGTACAAATAATTCATCATTACGAAAGCCTGGTAAAGAATTAGCAAATCAAATCAAATAAATAAATTAACAACTTTTTTCCCTTATTCCACCAATTTGCCTTCACTTTTTTCGATCATCAACTTCTTTTTAAAATTTAAAATACATTAACTTTAAATACACTTATTGATTCCTATAAAATAAGATTAATCATGACTATAAAATTATGTTTAAAACTAAGATTCATGAAAAACTATTGTAACCCACTTTTTCTTCATTTAACTTGCATTCAAATTACTTTACTATCAATTGAAATTAATGTCAAACCTAGATGCGGCCAAATTCTTCCGTTAGTTTAAAAATAAAAAAATAAAAATTTGTTTAATATTTTACAAACTTAAGTAGTTTTTTTTAAATAGGTATTTCTTTTTTATACGATGTTACTAAGAATGATATTATATGTTTAAAATTAAAATTTCAAAAATATATAATATTGTTGTACTAATTATTTTCCATTGCCAACATGACAAGTAACTCCTTTTAGAAATCGAATTTAAAATTTTGAATATAATGGTGAATGATCAGGGATGGTAAAAGAGTCTAACCCAACCCTAATGAGGTTGTAAGATGGATTTGGATTTAATTGTAACATCCACCTCAGTTGGGTTTGGTCAGAGATTCATTAGGTGGCTCGAGTTCAGATTACCAAATCATCTCTATCTATAATAGATCATTTATGTGGGTTTATTAAAACCCAGCCTATTGCCATCCCGGTGATAATGATTTTTAATTCACGATTTTGCAATTTTGTTGTGTGACTTTTTGAATATGTAGTTTTTTTTATGTATATTTTGAATTGTTGTCACACACATTTTTTTCCCAATCTTAATATTTTTATATTATTAGTATCTTTTACTTTGTCCATTTTACTTTGAACATCAAAAAAACTGCAAAAGCAGCCAAACAAAACACTACAAAACTTAGAAAGCCATGTTGAGCTGTAGAATTTTCAGGCTTTTAGTTTTCATATGTTGTGTTTTTAAGTAAGTGTATGTTAATATTATTAATTTATACATATATATCTTATAATTATTAAAAAAGTTTCTCAATAAAAATAATTTGAAAATATTAAAAATTTTACAATTGTTTCCTTATTAATAGTTTTATGTTGCCGTATCTTTCAGCACGTACAATACTTAATTTTAAATAAAAGTAATATGCATAACATCAAGAAGTTTCCTCAACGGTAAACCAGCACTTGGAATTGAATAATTTAGCACATTATCTCAAATTCGATTTCTCACCAAGAGTCAAAGTGATAGACTCATACATCCACCAACCAATCACCTTCATGCAACAAATGGATAGTTCACATTTTATCTGCATAAATTTGCTTTTATTATCATTTTGGTCTTTAAAATTTCATTTATTTTATTTTAATATTCAAAGTTTGAATTGTTTTTTTTTTCTATTTAATTGAGATGTCACGTTATTTTTTAAATCAAAAAAATAAAATAAAATCTATTTTTGTAATAAATATTCATTTGCCACATGTAGGGGTGGAGCTATACATTTTTTTTAAAAATAGAAAGTTTAATACTAAATTACAAAAGTCACCTTCTACAATTTTTGCTAATATTATTTTTGTTAAGTATTAAGGGGCATGATTAATACTAGCGGTTAGCTTTAATTTAAGGGAGGAAAACTTAACTAAATCGCATTTAGAGTTTTGAATATAATGGTAAATGATTATAGATGGTAAAAATGATATTTTTATTTGTCAAATAATTATTCTAAATGTATTAATGAATTGTAAATTGTAGAGAATCGTAAAAGGTGCCTTTTATAATCACTTTTGAATTTTGGTATGGTTCGAATATAATATAATATACTGGTCTTGCTTTATATTGTTATATCATAAGATTTACTTGTTGCATTTTATTTTTAACATCAAAATCGCAATAGCAGCCAAACAAAACACTACAAAAACTTAAAAAGCCATGCTAAGCCGTAGAATTTCCAGGCTTCTTGTTTTCATGTGTTGTGTCGTTAAGTAACTGTGGTTAATGTTATGAATTTATACATCTTTTAATTATTAAATATTTTTTTCCATTAAAAATAATTTTAAAATGTTAAAATGTTTTTTTATATAAAATACTAATATCATTACTTGTTAATAAAAAAAATATGATTTAATATAATACTCGAAAGAGAAATGAAGACGGGCCTAGTAATGCACCCCGCGGAAATTAGCATAAAGTTGAAATGGACGTGAAAGACCTGCGTCATTAATCATCAAGACAATAATGCATCTAAATAATTAAAGTCGAATGCACCAAGGAAGCACTTTCGTCCTGACCACTGTGCTATGGAAGGGCAATTGACATTTTACCTGTTTAAAGTTTCCTAGCTTTCTCATTCAGTCTTTAAAATTAGATTCGTCTCATTTTAATATTTAAAATTTAAGTTGCGTCTTACTTTCTTTTTAACTTAAACGTTTCGTCACTTTTTCAAACGAAAAATTCATTATTTGAACTTAATATCCATAGGTCACATGCAGGGACATAGCACTAAATAAGAAAATTTATTACTTATATTTTTTTTTACTCATTATTAGCGGGACAATTAATACTAGTAGTTAGCTTTTAAGAATTTAGGGAAGGCAAACTTAACTAGTTTGCATATATTTGTAACTTTTAAAAGCAATTAGCAATTTTTGAACATTTAGTGGAGTATCAAGTTTAATACTAAATTACTAAATTTTCTGCATAATTAATGAAGAAAATTTTGTACTAATATCATTTTATTTCAATATTAAGGGGGCGATTAATACTAGTAGTTAGCTTTTAAAAATTTAAGGGAGGCATACTTAACTAATATACATATATTTGTAATTTTTAGAAGTAACTTTAATTGGTAAAATAGTAATTTTTTAAAATTTTAGGGGGTGGGGGACAATTGTTTCCTTATTAATATATTTAACACACAATCTCAAGTTTGATTTCTCGTTGTGTCAAGATTTTTGGGACCAATGCAGTTTCTCATGATCGATAAACGTCGGTCTTATGGAATTAGTTGGATGGGTTCAAATATTCACAAATACTCAAAAAAAAGAAGAAAAAAAAGTAAATAAATAAATAAAAATAAAAACTGATATGCTTTCAAACTTGAAGTACAATCACCTAGACAAATGACTGAACCAAGTAGGCCCCGTTGTCTTAAACCGCCTTGCAACAAATGGGTAATTGATATTTTCCCTGCATGAAGTTTGCTTTTATTCTCATTTGGGTCTTTAAAATTTTATTGATTTTATTCCTCAAAATTTGAATTGCGTCTCTTTCAATTTTTAATTTAGATGTTTTGTCAATTTTTGGAATAAAAAATCTATTTTTGGACTAAATATTCATGTACTGCGTGCAAGGAAGGAATTAGATTTTTTTAAAAAAAAGGGTAAGTTTAAAACTAAATTACCAAAGTCACTTTTTTAAAAATTAATGAAACAAATTTTGTGCTAATATTATTTTTGTTCAATGTTAGGGACACGATTAATACTAGTAGTTAGCTTTTAAAAATTTAAGGGAGGTAAATTTAACTAAATCGCATTTAAATTATATTATTTAATGGCAAGTGATTAGGGATGGTAAAAATTATATTTTTACATGCTTTATTTACTGAATAATTATTCTTGGTGTATTAATAAATTGTAAACTTCGGGAATGTCCAAACTATATACCGATGCATTAAGTATGACTATTTAGTAAACAATGCCAGTAAATATAGTATTATTGTAGTGATATAATATGTTCGTCTCCATTATTAGCCTCTTGAGAGTAGAATAATCTACAATCAAAATGTGCCTTTAACAATCGGCTTTGAATTTTAATGTGATTTGGATAAAATAGAATATGCCGGTCTCCATTAATTGGGTGCTTCAGAATAGAATAATGTACAATCAAAAGGTGCCTTTCCCGATCGCCTTTGAATTTTGATGTGGTTCGAATGGAATAGAATATAGTGGTCTCCATTCATTGGCTGCTTCAGATTGCTATAGGATATGCTTTACTTGGTGCATTTTATTCTAATGTGTAGTGGCACTATATTGTGATGGTAATGTTCTACGAAATTCATTTTCTTTTAGGGTGAGTTTGATTGCCATAATTTCCCATGGAAAATAGGGATTTCCACCCAAATTTCCACTTTTGGTGTGTTTGATTGCCAAAATTTTCTAAGTGATCAAATTCCATCTTTTGGCAATCATGAGCTTATTTTCCACCAAAGCCTTCCCGAGTGTGTGTGCATGTATACCGTAATAAGTTATATTATATTATTATTTACTACAAACTAGTAACAACATCAAGTGTGTATCATACTCAACATCCATGATATAGTTCGTAAAGCAATATTTCATGAATTATTTCCCTTAAATACAACAAAAATGCCTTAAAATAAAAAGGTATCCTCCGTAAGCTTTAGTGGGAAGTACCCTTATATGTTGTGCTTGTCGGCACTTAGGTCAGGCCCAGGGCAACAACCAGGCTCACCAGTCCGCGCATATAGTAATGATATTGTCCCCAACTTAAACACACTCCCCCACTTATATACCCACGTTGAGTTACCAATTTTTTTATGTGGGATCAATGGTTTGAGCCAACCATTCTCAACAATCTCCACCTTGGATCAAACCACTCCACCTTGGCTTCACCTTGGACTAACACCGGTCCACCTGGCTCCACCTGGACCTATACCATAGTCCACCATGAATCCACCTTTGAATTGTCTATATAGATCACCACTCAACAATGTCCATCCGTTCCAGCTACTGGTACTGCTCCACAAGTCCGTGGATTCACCATCGACCTCTGATACCAATTGTTGTGCTCGCCGGCACACGAGTCGGGCCTGGGGCACCAACCAGGCCTGCCCCCAAGCCCGTCGGTCCGCGCACATAGTAACGATATTATCCACAACTTAAACACATTTAGGCCACATGTGTGGGGTTTTAACTTAAAAGACCTCGTTACTATGTGGAGACTCTCCCCCACTTATATACCCATATTGAATTTTACATTTTTTTCATATGAGATCAATGGTTTGAGCCAACCATTCTCAACATTATATATATATATATGTATGAAATTATTATGCTATGATTTTCTATAGGTTTTAGACATATATATTGGTACGACCTGTTTTTGTTAAAATCATAATGCAATAGATTTCACATACTCTCATACATAACACAAGTTACTAGAGAGTATTATTGGAGATCCTCTCAGTTTCTTTCTATCCCTCTAGATATAAATTCTAAATTCCAACAAAACAATAAAATTTTGAGAAATGCTATTGCCAGTTCCTTTCCAGAGCAAACCATCTCATTTTTATTACTTTTAATTAGACATAAAATTATTTTGGTAGTGTGAGAATCCGCAAATGTGACCCCCGGATCTCGTTCCCGTTCGTTTGGGCGTCTGAAACGTCGGAACGGATTCTGTCGTTCCATTTGCTGGAGTATTTTGATGATTCATATCACATGTCCCTATGTTCTATTTCTAGATGCAAAAGGGTTCGTTCAGAATTGCCAGTACGTTTTACGAGAAAACGGACAAAAGAGGTCGTGTAAGAGGAAAGGCTACAGTTAAGCCTTTCTTTACACGTTTGTCTACGAAACCAAGATTCTATAGGGTTCAAAAACTATATTACGGTTTGGGAAGGTGTTAAGCACTCATTCCGCCCTTTCGGTCTCTAGTGGTCTTTTATATGTTTATTCTATGTTGAAAAACTTGGATGCTTTTACTGACAGTCTACTACTTTCTAAGTAAAAACCCTAATTTCTGGGAAAAATGAGAAAAGGCACGAAAACCTTTGTATTTCGAGATCCAATGTTTAGTTTTAAGAGATGCAAATACAAGTGTCAAGAGTTGTTCTTATTTTTAGAAGGAGTTTTACTGTGTTATTCCTCAGATAACGACGATTTTTCTCGGGTTTTGACTTGTTTTGGAAAATGTTTGGATCTTGTATCAGAACTAATTTAATATGGAATTGAAACTCCTGCGGGGAGTTCTACCAGATGTATCACAATCTATGGAACAGATAGGATATACCGGGTTTTTTAATTCCTAAGTAAGTTTTACCGATCCGGGTTTTAAAAACAGAATTTTATCCGGATAGTAATATACTTACTCTTCTGGTTTTGCAAATCATTTTATCAGGGTCTTTTATTTTGAAAACGGTAGACTATTTGTAACTTGGCAATAAGTTTATTCAAATAAAACGTGGACAGAACAACAGAAGTAAAACAGGTACACAAATATCTAATTTAAATACTAGAAGGGACTTTCTTTACCTTCCCGACGAGAATAATAATAATAAGAAAGAAAATATAATATGGCGAAGAGATTTTCGGCGATAATAATCTTTTCCTTCTTCAGATATTTTCGAGAATTCGATTCCAGAGATGGGACACGTCGAGTGTCAGGAATAGATTCGATAACTCTTCAGAAATAAGACGATAATAGAGAATGCTTGATGAAAGACTAGAAAATCAGATTTAAGGCTTAGAATTCTTCAATCCCCAGTTGCTCCTCAATCCTTGGGGGTATTGGCCTATTTATATTGCTCGGGAAAGATTGTCACGCGACATTTCCCCAAAAGGGGCATATGTCGCGCGACAAACGGCTGAAGTGATGTTTCTGACAGACTGATGTGTCAGAGAGTGGATGGTCTGGTGTCAGGAGGGATTGTCGCTTGACATAGGAGTGATTGTCGCGCGACAATGTGATATGTCGTGCAACAATCTATCTAAAAAAATAGGTTTGTTGGCCAACAAACCCTTTCAGGGTAGTTTCTGGTGCTCGAGTGGGTCCCGGGCCCAAAAACAGTTGTTTTTGAAGGTCGTTAAGGTTCTTGCGGGGGTCACGGATCGGGGTGTCTACAGACCCTCTCGACTCAAGCTCCTTGCTTGCAAGGATTTGAGGCGACTGGAAGAGACCATGATCCATGGCTCCCGCAGGAACTCTAAGAAAGTGTATGTATGCAAAAAGTGTTCATGAACGCCTTTGGAAAGGGCTTTGGTTTTTGCCTCCGGAGAGGGCTTGTGTTACCTCATTGCCTCTTTCGAGGACTTTTATTTACTCCATTTGCCTCAGATGGGAGGACTACCATTGCTCCACTAGCCTCTCTGGGAGGGCTTCTGATCTTCTCGCCTCAGGTGGGAGGACTACCATTGCTTCACTGTGCCTCTCTGGGAGGTCTTCGCCTCAGGTGGGAGGACTACCATTGCTACACTGTACCTCTCTGGGAGGGCTTTGCTCTTCTCGCCTCAAGTGGGAGGACTACCATTGCTACACTGTGCCTCTCTAGGAGGGCTTCGCCTCAGGTGGGAGGACTACCATTGCTACACTGTGCCTCTCTGGGAGGGCTTTGCTCTTCTTGCCTCAGGTGGGAGGACTACCATTGCTACACTGTGCCTCTCTGGGAGGACTTTTGATCTTCTTGCCTCAGGTGGGAGGACTACCATTGCTACACTGTGCCTCTCTGGGAGGGCTTCGCTCTTCTCGCCTCAGGTGGAAGGACTACCATTGCTACACTTTGCCTCTCTGGAAGGGCTTCGCTCTTCTTGCCTCAGGTGGGAGGACTACCATTGCTACACTGTGCCTCTCTGGGAGGGCTTCGCTCTTCTTGCCTCAGGTGGGAGGACTACCATTGCTACACTGTGCCTCTCTGGGAGGGCTTCGCTCTTCTTGCCTCAGGTGGGAGGACTACCTTTGCTACACTGTGCCTCTCTAGGAGGGCTTTTGATCTTCTCACCTCAGGTGGGAGGACTACCATTGCTACACTGTGCCTCTCTGGAGGGCTTTTGATCTGTAAAAAGAAGATTGCCTTCGGGAGGGCTTTGTGAGTATTTTAGCTTCTGGCAAGGGCTTGTGTTTGTGATTTGCCTCCGAAGAGGGCTTGTGTTTGTACTCTGGTGAATTCGTTTGTTGTCTCTCTTAGACTGCTAGAGTGAGAGAGAGAAATTTAGTGAGGGTGAAAAGAGCTCCTCGAGGTCTGATCTTTTATCTGGATGTCCGTTATCCTGTATCTTTCTGAACTTTACTCTCATGTTTTCCTTGAGTGAAGATACTTCTCTCAAAAGGCAGTTTTCGGATTATTCTTGCTCTCCGCAGAGTGGTGTTTCGAGGTTTTCCAAACTATCTCTTCTGTATCGTGCTGAAAAGAAAATTTGTTTGAAAGTTCAATCTCTGATCTCTGTTCTCTTCTTAGTTTTCTCTTTTGGTGAGCCCACATCGTATTCTGTTTTTCGATGTCCTTATTTCTCCCTCTTTTGGGAAAGACTTTTCCTGGTCTTTTATGTTTTTGACTAGGAGTCCTTTTATCCCTTTGTCGTGATCAGGAGCCTTACTCACCCAAAACGAACCCCTGAGCCGGTTTTGGCCTAGCTTTCACTTTTGGTGTGGCTCTCCCTGTCGCTTTGCATTTCTGTTTCTCTCGCTCGCTTTTGGGAGCTCATGCGGGTTCTTTCTATTTTCTACTTTTTCAATTTTTTTCTATTCCCGTCTTATCTTGATATTTTGCTTTTTCTCATTGATGGTCTCGGTTTTCTTGGGAGATCAGAGATTACTTTTAGCCGTGACATTTTGTTCTCGCATTTTCGGGAGAGATGATTCGGAACTCCTTTCCTGGGTGTGCGGTTTTTAGCAATTTTTTCCGAAAACTGTTTCTCCGAAGTTCCCCTGCAGGAGATCAAAATGAGACAAAGATCAAAAAATCAGGGGAGGGGGGTGATTGTCGTGCGACACTTCGGTGTGGGGCTCTTTGTCGCGCGACAATGTGCCCATTTGTCGCGCGACAATCAGTTTCACTATATAAGCCCCTTGCTGAGCTCATTCCACCGCATTCTCTTCTTTATCTTTTTCTCTCTAGCTCTCTTTCTTTCTTCTCCCAAGCGCGGAAGCCCTGCCGCTTTTCTGACTTTTTTGATTTTTTTCACATATTCCATATACACGGATGGACCCTGCACATCCTGATACACTGGAGGGTGACCAGGAGGAGGTCACTTTTACTGACGCTCAGGGCGTTCTTCGCTGCAGCCCTCACCATGACGACTGGACGGACCTCGATTGGTACGGTGAGGATGGGGTAGACCGCGGTCGGGCGGTGGTCTACCGAGACGTTACCCGGGCTGCTCCGGTCCCGGACGTTCCGTGGCTCTTGATGGAGCCTGTTTCTCACGAGATCCGTCGTCGATCTCTGGTATGTCTTCTTCTTATTCGTTCGTTTATTTCTCTCGTTTCCTCCATGTTATTTAAACAAATGTTAATATACATGTCTGCCTATAAATAACATCCGATTTTAGTGAACACATACTTTTACTTGTGATACCCTTTATGCTTTAAAAAACTACATAATTTACCCCTATAACCCTATATCTCTCATAATTACACCAAAGTACCCTCAGGTTTGGAAAATTACATACTTTACCCCTACAACCATATATCTCTCATAATTACACCAAAGTACCCTCAGGTTTGGAAAATTACATATTTTACCCCTATAACCCTATATCTCCTATAATTACACCAAAGTACCCTCAGGTTTTGGAAAATTACATAATTTACCCCTATAATCCTATATCTCCCATAATTACACCAAAGTACCCTCAGGTTTGGAAAATTACATAATTTACCCCTCTAATCTTATATCTCTCATAATTATACCAAAGTACCCTCAGGTTTGGAAAATTACATAATTTATCCCTATAACTTTATATCTCTCATAATTACACCAAAGTACCCTCAGGTTTGGAAAATTACATAATTTATCCCTATAACCCTATATCTCTCATAATTACACCAAAGTACCCTCAGGTTTGAAAAATTACATAATTTATCCCTATATACCTATATCTCTCATAATTACATCAAAGTACCCTCAGGTTTGGAAAATTACATAATTTACCCCTATAACCCTATATCTCTCATAATTACACCAAAGTACCCTCAAGTTTGGAAAATTACATAATTTACCCTTATAACCCTATATCCCTCATAATTACACCAAAGTACCCTCAGGTTTTTGAAAATTATATAATTTACCCCTTTACCCCTATATCTCTCATAATTACACCAAAGTACCCTCAGGTTTGGAAAATTACATAATTTATCCCTATAACCCTATATCTCTCATAATTACACCAAAGTACCCTCAGGTTTGGAAAATTACATAATTTACCCTTATAATCCTATATCTTTCATAATTACACCAAAGTACCCTCAGGTTTTGGAAAATTTACATAATTTACCCCTATAACCCTATATCTCTCAAAATTACACCAAAGTACCCTTAGGTTTTGGAAAATTCCATAATTTACCCTTATAACCCTATATCTCCCATAATTACACCAAAGTACCCTCAAGTTTTTGAAAATTAAATAATTTACCCCTATAACCCTATATCTCTCATAATTACACCAAAGTACCCTCAGGTTTGGAAAATTCCATAATTTATCCCTATAACCTTATATCTCTCATAATTACACCAAAGTACCCTCAGGTTTTTGAAAATTTTATAATTTACCCCTTTAGCCCTATATCTCTCATAATTACACCAAAGAACCCTCAGGTTTGGAAAATTACATAATTTATCCCTATAACCCTATATCTCTCATAATTACACCAAAGTACCCTCAGGTTTAGAAAATTACATAATTTATCCCTATAACCCTATATCTCTCATAATTACACTAAAGTACCCTCAGGTTTGGAAAATTACATAATTTACCCTTATAACCCTATATCTCTCATAATTACACCAAAGTACCCTCAGGTTTTGGAAAATTTACATAATTTACCCCTATAACCCTATATCTCTCAAAATTACACCAAAGTACCCTTAGGTTTTGGAAAATTCCATAGTTTACCCTTATAACCCTATATCTCTCATAATTACACCAAAGTACCCTCAAGTTTTTGAAAATTACATAATTTACCCCTATAACCCTATCTCTCTCATAATTACACCAAAGTACCCTCAGGTTTGGAAAATTACATAATTTATCCCTATAACCCTATATCTCTCATAATTACACCAAAGTACCCTCATGTTTGGAAAATTACATAATTTATCCTTATAACCCTATATCTCTCATAATTACACCAAAGTACCCTCAGGTTTTGGAAAATTTACATAATTTACCCCTATAACCCTATATCTCTCATAATTACACCAAAGTACCCTTAGGTTTTGGAAAATTAAATAATTTACCCCTATAACCCTATATCTCTCATAGTTACACCAAAGTACCCTCAGGTTTGGAAAATTACATAATTTGTCCCTATAACCCTATATATCTCATAATTATACCAAAGTACCCTTAGGTTTTTGTAAATTACATAATTTACTCCTATAACCCTATATTTATATATGCATCTCTCTTTGTTCTCTGTAGTGGGTTGGCCGAGGTTGGGGTTCTCCCAACACTATTTCTCTGGAGTGGCGACAGGCACCTGCCCCTATCCAGGAGTTGGTTCTCGCGACTCCTTTTGGCTCTCTCTTCGACGCCCTCCCGGAGCGGGTATCTAGGGCGGCTGTGTTGGTGTCGGCTCTGGCCTGTCACTGGTGGGACACCACTCACACCTTTCACTGGAGCTGGGGGAGATGACGATGACCCCCTCGATTTATTTGCTTTGACTGGGATTCCTTCAGAGGGTCCTTATTCAGATCGATGTCCCATTGCGTCTGACGGCAGAGGACATTGTTGGTGCACTAAGATGGTTCCCAGAGCGACGGGGTTCCAGTGATACGATTCCTCGGGCTGTCTTGGTTACGCGGCTAGCCACAGAGAGAGCTCGATTAGTTGCTTCGGGGGTTCCGATGACCCATCAGGAGGCGTGCCAGTATGCCCGCGTCCTTCTTTTACTGACGCTCCATGATCTGTTTGAGGCCTGTGGGGGGGACACGGCCCATCTCTGTTGGCTACCCTATCTCCGAGATTTCAGCATCATGTTCGACTACGATTGGGGCGGTTTTATTCTTGCCGTCCTCTATGATGCTATGGACCAGGTTTCTCGCCACTTAGCCCTGAACCTTAAGGGCTTTTCTTTGCTGTGGGAGGTATATACTTTTGTTCCCTTATCTTTGTTCCAGTCCTTTTTACTTTTTATTTGTTGATTGTTGCTGATATTCTTTATGTTTCCTCTTCAGAGTTGGTTTGTGGCGTATACTCGTTTGGGTCGCGCCCAGGTAGATCTCCTCGTTGAGAACGAGGATCAGTTTCCCTTTCTCCGCCGATTCATTGCGGGGAACTACAGGGCTCCCTATGTATACCGAACTCGGGAGACCGGAGCTGCTGCCGTCCATGACCTACTGGAGGAGCAGGTAAATATCTTTAGTATTCTTTAGAATATAAATAACTGAAATAAAATTTTATTCTCTTTGTAGATTGAGTGGGCCCCCTGGGGTGATCTGGGTCTCCATTTCGGATATGGCCGTGCTCTGACCGCCTCGAGGACCAGGTGGCTGATTAGGGATGAGTACGGCCTTCACTTCTACTTGGGCGAGAGAGTTATTCGCCAGCATACACCGGCCCAGTGGCCCCAAGTTATATTATTTCCACCGGTTCTGATGAGGCGGACGGGTGAGATCGACCCGGTGACGGTGCAGGCCTTGGTTGACGGGTTTGGCTTTCAGACGTCAACTGAGGAGGGAGACTACGCTGCTTTCGCCGCCCATTACTTGATGAGGGAGCCGAAGGGGACTCGGGGACGAGTCTTCTACGAGAGATATCGGGCGTTGGGAGGCGATTCCCATTATATACGAGGACAGACCCACCTAGCTAGGACGGTTCTGTGTCATCTGCCACATGTCCCCGATCAGAGGGACAACATTTTGGATTCCGAGGACGAGGACCCCGAGGGGGAGAAGGACATTCCTGCTGCTGTCAAAGGTGGCGATGGATCAGGGGGTGAGGGAGATGATACGACGGCAGCTCCAGAGTAGCCACCTCAAACGACACCCATGGAGGAGCAGCGCACTGAGGGTTTTGAGTTTCCTACCGGCCCTTTTGTGTCTCCGGAGGTCCTTTTCGATGTTGTTGAGGCTGCCGAGGGGAGAGCAGGATTTTCTGAGCGGTCCTGGGAGCCTGCGGACCTTGGGGCAGATTATGAGCAGTTCGGGCGGACCACTCCTGCTGCGGCGACTACTCCTTCTAGTGGGGTCCCGCCTTTGAGAGCGACGGCTGTGGTGGATCCTCCAGGTGTCCGTACCTACGCTACACTAACCCATATTCCGTCGACTGCTATGGGCCCTCCAGCCCGATCTCTAGGTCTTAGCGGCTCATCTTCTCGCCCTCTTTTGTTCCCTATTCGCGAGGAGGGGGGTCCACTTCTGCTGATGTTCCGGCGGGGTCGTCCATTCATTGGATAGATCTACCCCCACTTCCCAGAGATATCTCTTATGTCGGCGCCGGTTTACGTCGATACACTGTCCTTGAGTATCCTCTTCTTGAGGAAGCTTTTGACTACTTGGGTAGTCGCCCTAATGATGAGGTACCTATTTCAACTTCTCTTGATACTTTTGTATCTATATTTATTTTGACTGTGCTGATTCTCTTGTCTTATGCCTTTTACAGCGGGTGAGTGTACGGGTGGCGGATCTGCGGGCTTGGCACGCCCAGTATCTCTACAGCTAGAACTTGCTCTAGTACGTCAGTCGAGACCCTCCAGCATACATGCGTGACTATCAGAGGGCTATTGACGTTTCTTTACGGCCGGACGACCCCCTGACTTCTTCTCATGCCCGGACAGAGTCTCGGAGGAGTAGTAGTCAGACCTCCAGGCGTTCTCGGTCCTCGGTGATCCTTCCCACGGCTCCTGTCCAGTTGACGGGGCCCTCCTAGGTGGCAGCTCCTTCTTATCCGGATGTCCCAGCAGTCGATCCTACTCCGGATGAGGGTTCGGGCGATAGTGGGAGCATTTCAAAACGTGCTCGAGTAGATTAGCTTTTTCTTTTCTGCACTTTTGTTAGTTTGGAACAGATATGTAGTTTTTATTTTTATAGACTTGTAGACAGAGTTTTTAGTTTTGAAAACTATTTTTTTATTGGTTTTATGAAAGAATCCTTATTCGTGCCTGATGATATACACGTATTCCTTATCTGTGATAATTTAAATGAATCAGTAGTTTATGAGCCATACCTTGTAACGCGGTAGTACTTAGGGCCCCTGCAAAAGAACAAAGTGAGAACAAGAATGCATCCAGAAGCGATTCTTTTGGCAAGAATGACTCTTATGTGCAAGGAAAACAAAAATAGGGTGACCCTAAATGGGTTTGTCGCGCGACAATCCCTCCTGGGCATGGGTTTGTCGCGCGACAAACAGGCACAGGACCCTTTTTTTTGCTATAAATACACCCATCTTCCTTCCATCATCCCCACACCTTCCAAAAAATGTCTTCTTATCGCACAAAATCTGATTTTTCTTACGTTAATGCCCGAGATGCTCTGATATCTTCTGAAAATGGTCTGAATTTTAGTGTATTCATTCCTTTGACGGGCTAGTGCATCGTCCTGTAAATTTTTCCTTTTTGCTAGGTGCTTTGTATTTTCGGAGCCCTGCGGATCATCTTTTTCGTTTTGGGCTTGATGAGCTCTACCCGACTTACGAGGAGTTTTCCTGGCTGTTGCGTTCTGACGTTCGTCTCCCGATGGCAGTTCCCATAGAAGAAATCGGTCCTCGGGATATGCTGATTGCTCTGTTAGCCATTCCCCAAGTGATCTGTGATGATTTTATTACCGACGGACTCCTTGACCTCTATAAAATGGTGAGGTTCTTTCATCGTTACGAAGATAGAGCCTCTTACGGCGTGGGGCGTACTGCGGCGACCTTGATCTGCCTTATTTCTGATATGTTACTGGTGACGGGTTCCTCCCGTGTTGATCCGACTATTCTGAGTTCGATCTACCATGCTAGAAATAGAGAGTCCATAGTGCCTATTGTTCTTGTAGAGACTTTGAACGGTCTGGATGATATTCAAAGGGGGGTTTCACCCTTCTTTAGGGGAAGTCCGCGCTTACTATACATGTGGCTGTTGGAGAGTTTCCGATTGGTGGGTTTCAACGAGGTTCGGCTCGATAATCCGACGCATTTTTTCCGTCGTCCCCTCTTTGGGGCTTTGACCATGTCTTCCTCTGATTGAACGGTGTGGTTTTCGAAGAACTTTCGGGCTATCTGGTGGAACATTCCTTGGTGGAAGCTAAGGGCGATGGTGCTTAGTACAGGGGGTCAGAACTATGTTCGGCTCCGCGGGCTCTGGTTTACCTCCTTTTATCTCCCAGGATGTCTTCTTCGGCAGTTTAACGTTCCTCAAGAGATTTCCCTTGGTCTAAACAACTTATCCTCTGATTCTAAGTTTGTGACCCAGAATGTTTTTTTATCGGTAGAGGGGATGTGGCGTGCCCGACTAACTCGTCAGTTCAACTATGTTCGCTTTGGTATTACCAGGCCCCTCTAGGCTGACATTATCCGCTCTTGCTGGCAATCTCTGGAAGGAGAGCTAATTGATGACCCCTTTCAAATGGAGTGGTTCCGATTCATGGATACTGGGGCCACTGATGATAGCATTGTCCTTGCGTATCAGATTCTGGACGAGGCTCGCATTGATTTGGCTACTGAGGACCCAGTGTGGCTAACCCCTAGGGATTAGGTCTTTCTGTATGATGTATCTCCTTTGTAACCTTCGGTGTTCTGAACCACCTTAGTAATATACGAGGGACTGTTTTATGGGAAATAAATTTCTTTACAAAGTTTAAACCGGGCCTGAAGTCACTTCTCAGGTTGCCTACGTTCCCCTTTTTGATTTTTCAAAAACACAATTCGAGTTGGGGCTCAGGTTTACGTAGTTCTTATCTATACATGTTATGCCTATTGATAATACTTCTTTAGTCGGTCTATGTTGACTAGTGAATGCAGTAACTGTCCGTCTAAGTCAACGAGTATAGCGGCACCTCCTATATCGATCTCTTTGACGATGTATGGACTTGTCCACTTTTGCCCGAATTTTCCCCTTGGGTCTCTGGCCGGCTCTCGAATTTCTTTCAATACGATGTCGTTCTCATTAATACCCCGAGTCTTTACTTTCTAGTTAAATGCTCGAGCGATTCTCTTCTGATATCCTTGGTGGTGATATGCGGCTTTCAATCTCTTTTCATCCAATAGGGCCAACTCGTTATAACGTGCCTGGACCCACTCCAGTTCATTGACTTGTTTTTCTAGCATTACTCTGAGAGAGGGGACCTCTAACTCAACAGGGAGGACTGCTTCCATCCCGTATGTAAGAGAAAACGGGGTTGCCCCATTGGAGACCCTCTCGGTGGTGCGGTATCCCCACAATGCATATGGTAATTTATCTGGCCAGTCCTGGCAGGTGTCGGTCATCTTGCTTAGGATATTCTTCAGATTCTTGTTGGCGGCCTCGACTGCCCCATTGGTTTGCGGTCTATATAGCGAAGATCTGTGTCGGGTAATATCGTATTCCTTCATGACGGAATTAGCCTCTCCTTCGAAGTGAGTGCCGTTGTCCGAGATGATCTCGTGTGGGACCCCATACCGATGATGATATTTTGTCTGATAAATCGGGCAATTTTTCTGGCATCAAGGGTTTGGAAAGACTCGGCTTCCACCCATTTGGTGAAGTAGTCAATGGCCACTAGTATGAATTCATGGCCGTTGCTGACTTTGGGTGAAATCTTCCCGATGATGTCAATTCCCCAAGTCGCGAAAAGCCAGGGAGCAGTCATGTTGTACAGCTCTTTTGGTGGAAGTTTCTGAGATTTAGCATATATTTGGCACTTGTGGCAACGGCGTACGTGATTAACGCAATCGTTCTGTAGGGTAGACCAGTAATACCCTTGTCTGATGATTTTGCGGGCAAGTGTATGACCGCTCATGTGAGGTCCACAATCACCCCCATGTATCTGATCCATCACTTTGACAGACTCTTCTTCAGTGAGACATTGGAGATGGGTCCCGTCGTAGTTCCTCTTATATAACCTGCCGGCACAAAGTATGAACCCTGATGCTAATCTCCTGAGTGTGACCCGTGTTCTCTTGTCTGTTTGCTCGGGATACTGGTGATTTTTCAACATATTCCAGATATCATAAAACCAAGTGGTTGAGTCCCCTTCCTCTTCATTCTCTATCTCAAGGGCCATGCAGTGTGCTGGTCCTGATTTCTTTTACACTGTAAGAGTTATTTCTTCCATCCCCTCCGGGATATCGATCATAGATGCCAGGGTTGCCAGTGCGTCATCAAAACTGTTCTGTGACCTGGGGATCTAGTAAAACTCCGCATGCTCAAACCTTCCTACGACATCCTCCAGTCGGGCGAGGTAAGGGACTAATTTCTCATCTCTGATCTTCCATTCCTTCAGAACTTGGTGGACCACTAGTGCTGAATCTTCGTATACATGTATTCTCTTTATACCCCTTTGGAGTGCGACCTCTAACCCGATTATGCAGGCTTCATATTCGTCCATGTTGTTGGTGCAGAAGAAATCTAGACGATACGATACCGGGGAGTGAGTTTGGTCTGGAGAGACTAACAGGATGCCTATCCCGTTTTCGTTTTAGTTGGCGGCCTCGTCAAAGTACAATTTCCAGTCTTCATCGATCTCGACATTCATGATAGTTTCATCTGAGAACTCGGCTTCTTCTAGCATGTCCCCCAATATCGGATTGTGGGCCAGGTAATCAGCTATGATCTTGCCTTTGACTGCCTTCTGGGTCATGTAGGTGATGTCAAATTCGGAGAGCAAGAATAACTATTTTGCCATACGGTTCGAGAGAGCTGGTTTCTCGAAGAGGTATTTCAACGGATCAATTCGTGATGCCAGGATGACCGAAAAAACCAGCATGTAGTGCCGTAATTTCTGTGTTACCCAGACGAGAGCGGTGCATGATTTCTCCAATGGCGTGTAGTTTACCTCAAACGGGGATAATTTCTTGCTGATGTAGTAGATGGCCTGCTCTTTCCGTGTATCGGTCAGGTGTTGGGCCAGCATGGCCCCTGCAGCCGAATCAATGACGGTTAGGTATAGAATTAGTGGCAGTCCGGTCCGTGGCGGGGCTAATACTGGGGGTTTGGAGAGGTAGTCTTTTATTCTGTCAAAAGCTTCCTGGCACTGCTCGTCCCATTCTCCTGGTGATGACTTTCTTAGGAGTTTGAAGATGGGTTCACAAGTTTGAGTGAGTTGAGAGATGAACCTCCTGATGTATTGCAGATTACCCAAAAATCCCCGGACTTCTTTCTCAGTACGAGGCTCGGGCATGTCTTGGATAGCTCGAACCTTAGCAGGGTCTACCTCGATTCCCTTTTTACTGATGACATAGCCTAAGAGCTTTCCCTTGGTTACCCCGAACACACATTTTTGCGGATTGAGTCTCATCTGGTATTGGCAGAGGCAATCAAAGAAGGCTCGCAAGGCTGGTACATGACCTTCCCTCTCTTTCGATTTGATTATCATGTCGTCTATATACACCTCTACTTTTTTGTGAATCATGTCGTGGAAGATAGCTGTGGCTGCCCTCTGATATGTTGCTCCGGCATTCTTCAGCCCGAATGGCATAACGGTGTAGTAGTATGTCCCCCACGGTGTGATGAATGCTGTTTTCTCTTGGTGATTCGGGTGCATCTTGATCTGGTTATACCCGGCGAAACCGTCCACGAATGATTTCAAGGCATGGTTAGCGGTATTATTTACTATTAGATCAATGTTGGGTAATGGGAAATCGTTTTTTGGGCAAGCTTTATTGAGTTCTCGGTAATCTACACACATGCGGACTTTCCCATTTGCCTTTGGAACGGGCACAATGTTGGCTAGCCATGAAGGGTACTCGATCACCCGCAAGAACCCTACACTCAGTTGTTTCATTATTTCTTCTTTTACTTTCAGGGACCATTCTAGCGTAAGTTTTCTCAACTTCTGCTTGACGGGCCTAAATTCTGGCTTGGTGTGTATCTCATGCATGACTATCTGGCTGTTCAATCCAGGCATATCTGCATAAGACCAGGCGAAGACGTCTACGTACTCTTTCAGAGTTTGTGTGAATTCCTCTCTTTCTGTCTCACTTAGACTTGCCCCAATGCCGACCTCTTTTGTTTCCTCTTCTGTCCCGAGGTTAATCCTAAGAGTGTCTCCTTCTTTACTCTGTATACGCTGCTCCTCCCGTTCAGGGTGTTCGTTCAGTCTTTCTAATTCCATATAAGCAATTACATAATTAAAATTAACAGGATAACGCAAAACAGAGTCTTCTTCATTGATAATGGTTTTTATAGGTACAAGTTTAAAAAGTAAATCTAGGAGTGACTCCTCCCTAGCCTTACCCTCACTCTTATCTCTCACCCTTACAATTTCACTCCTTCCCCCTTTTTCTTGGTAGTCCGGATTAGCGTGTATCAAGTGTACAGGGTCGTCTCTTGGCTCGTTATCCCTCAGAGCCATGATGTCGAAGAGATCTCCGATCATTTCTTCCTCTTCATCTTTCTCGTCTTCATTTTCTTCCTTTGGCCCGATTGTCAACTTGGTAGAGAAGCTGTGTATGACATTTTCCTTGATATAAAGGTCCTCTTTATAGAAGATTTCCCATCCCGGAAGGTTCTCTCCGTCGCTGTTTCTCCAAGGCTCTTGAAAGCCGCAAAAGGGAAAGTCCTCTCCTTCTTTGACGAAAAACCAATTCAGAGAGCTAAAACTCGGATACTGATGCCCTCGGCTCCTTATCTCTTGGTCGTCTTCTTCGGTGTGTTGGTACCCCAACCCTTCTTTTTCGTGCCTTGTCACTGGTTCCAGGGCTTGGAGTAACCCTGGCTGCCCCATTCCTAGACTGGCTCCAGGTAAATATTTCATCATTCTCAGCATATTTGTGATCTTGGTGCTGAGACCGGGGATATTGTCAGGGGGTAGATACTCGATTCTCTGGGTGGTAAGAGCTTGTACTTGAGGCTCATAAGAAAAGCCTCCCAACTGTATGCTTTGACTCCCGATGCCCAAAATAGGTAACTCCAGATCCGCCAAGGTCCTTTCAGGATCTTCTTGGATGGTGATTATATTCCCTTCGAACGGTATCTTGATCTTCTGGTGTAAGGAGGAGGGGAGTGCTCCTATGTCGTGTAGCCATTCTCTTCCCAACAGGAGGTTAAAACTTGAGGGAATGTCTATGATTTGAAAATTGGCCGGAAAGTTTCCGGGACCGACCATGAGATCTAGTTTTAGGGAACCCAGAACAGCCCTTCTGGTGTTGTCATAGGCTCTAACAGTCACAGCTGGCGGGTAAAGTTCTGAGTCTAAGATACCCAGACATCTGGCGATCTTCAGGGGGCAGACGTTTATGGTTAACCCATTGTCGATGAGGACTTGCGGCAGAATTTTGCCTCGGGTCTGGACAGTGATGTGGAGGACCAGGCTGTGTTTTCTTCCCAATGGAGATAAGTCTTCATCTGAAAATGACTGACTTCTTTGGACTGTAAGTGACCCGATCATGTTTGGCAGTTGTTCTGGTGTGGAATCTGGTGATATGACGGCCTCGTCTAGAAGTTTGATGAAGGCAGTCCTGTGAGGTTTGGAGGCAACCAAGAGGCCCCAAATGGTGATGTGTGCCTGAGTTTTCTTCAACTGTTCCAGTACTCGATCTTATCCTATTTCCTTAGGAGGTGGTGATTTCTCAGTATCCATCGGCGGTGGCTGGTATACCCTTCCTGAACGGGTAATTTGTTGTATTTAAAGGGATGCTGGGTCTGATCCCTCTGAGATTTCTAATGACTCTGGCTCTGCCGACCAACTGAAAGTCCCGTGGGAGGTTTCTGTCATACAGATTGTCTCCTTAGGGGGGCCTCGGGGTTTTCACGGTTGTTTTCTTCTTCTCCTAGGTCCACCCTATCCCAGATTTTTTGGGATTGGTTTTGATTGTAAGTGGCTGTGAGATCCCCTGATTTGCCTTTCCTAAACCCTTCCCGGGTAGGAAGTTCATTTTAGCCATCCATTGGTCGATTATCGGATTTGAGGCCTGGCGCCACTTGAGCCTTTGCTGGCAGTACAACGGGTGCCTTGCAGGCTGGGTCATCTCGAATGAGTCCTACGGGGTCAAAGCCTTTTTCATCAGTGGTCAAGGCGTTAATTCCCGCAGGTGGAGCATGGTTAGGAAGGGGATTGTTGGTAACATTGGGCCCGCCGGGTGTTGGGATGGTTCCGGCTTCAATGAGGTCCTAGATACGATGGCGAAGAGCCAAGCAACGTTCCGTGTCATGGCCCGCTGCTTGATGGTATGCACAGTTTTCATTCATTCTCCAATTGCTGGGAATAAGGTTTGGTGGGGGCGTGGGTTGAGTGGGGTGATCATTCCGGCCTTTCAGAGCAGTTCCAGGCTTTTGACCAGGGTAGTGGGAAAGGTGCAGAAGTTTCTCCTTCTCTTGGCCTCGGTACTCGAAGAGTCTTCTTATGCGGGCCAACTCATCGGAGGGGCTTGTTGTGACTGTTGAAATGGATTTTGTTGGTAGGGGTATGAGCTTAGTTGGTTTACGACTGGGGTGACCGTCTTTCTCCCTGTGTATAAGGCTTTTTTGGTATCGATTTCTGCTTTCTTGGCCAATTCTTCCTCTATTTGCGACCCCATACTCAACAGGGCTTTGAAGTGTGGGAATACATGCTTTCCCATGCAACTTAATACAGCTGGAGTGAAATTCTTCTGTATGATCTCTAACTGCTCTTCTTCATCGGGCCTTTTGGACATTTGGGAGGCCATCTCTCTTCAGCGGGTGACAAAGTTGCTGAAGCTTTCTTTCTCGCCTTGCTTGGCCATTTCTAGGTGTTTACGGGTAATTTCCAAATCCTCGTTGGACCCGTATTTGGTCATGAATTCCTTGACGATATCTCCCCAAGTCTTCGTGTGATGTCTCTCTAGATCAAAAAACCATCTCAGGGCAGCCCCCGTGAGAGTCATATGAAAGGCCTGAGCCAGCTCCGGCTCTCCACAGCCGGATACTTGCATGGATCTGATGTAGGATTGGAGATGGGTTTTGGGGGGTGTGGTCCCTATAAATTTGGTGATGGAAGGGAGCTTGAATCCCTGGGGTAGTCTTGCTTCTGGGTAGAGGGAGAATGCATTCATATCTGTGATCTCGTCTGCCCCTTTTATTAGGGAAACTCCCCTTTGCAAAACCCTCATTTGTTCTTTCAGTTTCTTCATTTCTTCACTCTCTCTTGACACCTCGTCGGGCTGTTCCCGAGCTATAACCAATTCTGCATACACTGCCCTGAGTCGGTTGATGTCTGGGTATTCATTAAGAGGGGCTACTGGGGCCGGAGGCTGAATAGGCCTTGCGGCAACCTGTGGCCATGGTTGGTATTGGGGGTCAAAGCCGGGTTGTACTTGGGGTTGCGGCCAAACTATGGGTGACTCTTGTTGCTGATAAGTAGGGCCTGAATCTGGGGCCCATTGGTTCTGATTGTTGGGATCAGTTTGAACGGGACCGGCTACGATGGGACCTGTTGGTGGTGGGTTGGTTCCTTGGATCGGGGGAAGCACTTGTGAAGACTGTCCTTGGTTCGGATCTCGATTCGGTGGTAGTCGTTCAAACCCCGGCGGTGCAACTCGTTCGGTTGTCAGCTCTTCTATTCGAATCCGGGTGCCCTGTTGCTCGTTCGTGAGGTTTGTTAAATTCTTGCTGGCTGAACGGCAGCCAGCTAAGGTTGGCTGAACGGCAGACGCCTCGGCTAGGCTCTGATCTGTTTCTTGATTCTCACGCCCATTGGCCATTGCGAATGTGCTTGGTCTTACTAGTCTTCCGGTATGATCTCAACCGGCCCAACCTTCCAGACTGTAGTTGTTTTACGGATGTAAATGAAACCACGTGGCGAAGATGAGGGAAGACTGTGGTACGACTTGATTTTTGCCAAAAGAACCACTAAAAATTGCCGAGATGAGACTCGGGTTTTAAAAAGGTGTTGTAAAGTAAGCCATAAGGTGGTACATCCCTTACGGCTGTTTGACAAGTGTTTTAACCGACTCGATCTTATATGCAGCGTAGGTGTACGAATGGTTAAGGCTTCAGGCTCCCTCCTATTTGGCAAGACCTTGCGATATACCCCAGGGGCGGGTATGTGCAAAAGCCTTTTATATATAGTAAAACGCTCTACAAGTCTCCATTGATCGCCACATGGCATGTATTAATTGAATTTCAATATTTCTCCTAATATATATATAACAAAGTGGAAAAATTAATGGATATTAATATATATTAATTTTCTTCGAATATTTGTGATGATATAATTATGACTCCCTATAATTAATTATGACTTCCATTTTTTAATTATATATATATTAATTATGATTTCCATTTTTTTATACTCCCTATAATAGATATCTATTAGAATAGATATAGTAAAAATCAATGGACATCAATATATATTAATTTTATCGTAATTCCTACTAATTATTGCAATCCGTTAATAATATTATAAATGTTATAAATACACTATTTTCAAGTAAATTAATACCATCACTCCTCTCTTTATTCCTCTTCCAATTGCATTTATAACTCTCATATTTAATTATTGACTTGTACTTAATGCTATTATGATTATTCTTAAGATATATATATATATATATATAGATGATAGATATGTGTTTTTCCCCACATCTATCTTCTATACATAATACATGCATTAATGATATTTTCTTATTTTATCTCTTTATATATTCCCCCCCCCTCTCTCTCTCTATATATATTTTTTCTTTTAGATTATACTTCCTCCATCTCAATCAAAGAACATGGTATAATTTGAGGATTTTACATCCGAAATAATACTAGAGGTTTTGTTCTATATATATAATTTGTGTTGGTTGGGTTTATTATTGAAGAGTTTGATTATTGTGGCAAAATTTTATTTATTTATTTGTTACTTGAATTAATTTTCTTTTTTCTTTGCTATATCTTTTAATCAATAGAAGAAACTAAAAAGAATTTTTTTGCAGTGTTAAAAATCATTCGTGTGTTTGAATTTCTATCCGATACTTTTTTTCCCTCAAATTGAAGTGTTTATATAACAATGTAAGACTGTTTTTTCTTTCCTCCCACAAATTTTACTATACTATTGCTCAACTTTTTTAGTTATCGAGTCTCAAAATATACAATGTTAAAATAATATACAAACGTTAAAAATGGTACATATTTAATTGTAAGATTTTTTTTTATCTATTCAATTTAAATATTAATATTTTTTTTTTGTTAAATAACCACGCATCGCGTGGTTGGTACACTAGTTTATATATAACTCTGAATATCCAATATATGTTGATTGCTTCACTTGACACTCTAATGTAATTGGATTTGGTTTTTTGGGGGCAATTTTAAGGGTCCATTTGATATTTTGAAAATAAAATAGGATAATTGAAAAACAATCAAGTTTTCATTAGATGTTGAAAGGAGAGACTACGAGACGAGATGTTCTCCTAGTTTTCTGCTTTTTCTATGAAAGCGTTTTCTAAAAATCTATTGAAAATTGGATTTCATGAGGAAAAAAAAGAGTTAACTTGTCGTATATTTTGTAACTTTATGAACTTGGCTCCTCATTCTTAATCGCATGGGCTGAAGCAAGCAACATTTGGTGCGATACGGACTGCAATTCCTCCAGACATACGGTCGGAAGTAGCTGAGACGCTTTCCGTTATCAGTTGCCAACTTGATCTTCTTCATTCTAGACTTGTAATTCTCTTTATCTCTCTCTCAATATATATACATATACAAAAAACTTCAAAATCATAAGTATTTTTTCTTTTCTTTGCATGGACAAATATTCAGGTCTTGAGTGGTTAACATTTTATAAATAATATAATTTTTTTTAAAATGATTTAATATTGTCTTAAACTTACTGTTTCAGTATTTATTAATAAAAACAATTCAAAAATTGATTTGTTTGTTGATGAAGTTGGTAAAAATTATAACAATTAATAATCATGTGTATCGCACTTGCTCAAAGACTAGGGTAAACATATCTTTGCGGCACACACTATGACCCATTCAAGCCTGTTGGGTTTACTAAGCTTGAAATTGAATGGTCTGATTGGTTGCTAAGTTATAAATTCTAAATTCATAACTAAATTTCCACATTGTCCATCTTTAATTTTTTATTTTTTTTGGTGGCATTAAATTTTTGAGAAATCATTTTGATGTTTTGATGCTACAACTTGTTTTAACCTAATTTTATTTTGTATCCATGGAATCTATCAAAGGAATCCAATTCCATGGAAACAAGAATTAAAAAATTGCTCTATAACAAAGAGTACCATAGAACATTTATGCAATAAAAAAGCAAAAAGGTCAAAAATGATGAATTCTTGCTTTCTTGGACATCGTCCATGGAGAACAAGTGTAATAGGTGCCAATATAATCTCCTCATCACAATGTGAAATGTATCTGGAATCGCACAATATCAAACAAACCACAAGTGATCATTTGATGATTAGAAATGGGTACGTAACAGTGTGTATGAAAACCAAGAAAGTTGTTTATTGATTCTTTTGTGTAAGAGAGGAAATCTATTTGAATTTTTGACTTGGCTCCCTTTTTTTCTTGCAGCGACTAAAGGAGGAGCAAGAACCAAATGTTAGTATCTCAGATATTAAAAAAATTCTCCGCAAAACCCATAAATCCAAATCTAAGGTGGCCGATAAAAATCTTCTTGATCTCATATCGAAAGTCCATGACCTCATATCAAAAATGCTTAAGATTAATTTTGATTCTTGTAACTTCAACACCGAAGTGCTTGGCCTCAGATCCCAAGTCCAAGACCTCAGATTCTAAGTCCCTAGCCTCAAATCCCAAATCTTTGACCTTATATCCCAAGTCACTGACCTCAAAGTTGAAGTCGTTTACCTCAAATCCCAAGTCCACAACCTCAGATCTCGTAATGTCAACATTACAATGCATGTGCTGTTTTTCTGCAAAGTTTTTCCCGTGGCGACCTCGGATCCTGTGGCTTCAACGTTACAAGGTGTTTTTCTATATATGAATTTTCTCGTATTGCATTAAGGGTTACTCAACATAAGCGAATATTTGTTTCTTCGCCTTTGTGGATAGCTTTGATGACAATGACTAGCGCAAAAAAAAAAAAAAAGATACACACAGACAAAGTTGCTTATTGATTATTTGGATAATGATGTATGCTAATACAAAGAAAACCCAATAATGCCACATGCCCCAAAATGTGTTAAGAGCGCGCGTTACTCTCTCATAAGGGTACAGTAACTACAATGCATTTTGGCACTCATTTGATATATCATCAAATTGACGTACCAAACCCTAAGCTATGATGAAATTAATCATGAAAATATTTTTGTGTGCATATATTTTTATTTTTATTTACTTGGCTCCTTATCTGTAACAGCAAAAGTGAAGATTCACCAAGACAGAGGTTTATCATAGGAAGGTTGGAGATATCTAATCAATGTCCATGAAAGATTGGATCCAAAAGATAAATTTGCCATCGGAAAATTTGAGTAATTAGATAGTAAAAAAATTCATATTACATCAGACAAATTGATTTTTGATGATTATTTATGCTTTTTATTTAGTACTTAATGTATGGTTCAAAATGTTAATAGGCAATTTTGTATCTTTTACTTAACCTTATTATTATTATTATTATTATTATTATTATTATTATTATTATTATTATTATTATTATTATTATTATTATTATTATTATTATTATTATTATTAATTTAAAAATTGCCACACAAAGCAAGAAAATACTATTGCGAAGTTAATTATCATAAATAATACCTCAATTTCCACTGGAAAATATTGTTGCGAAGCCCACCAACAAAACATAAAATAATAAAAGATTATAAGTCAAATTAGCCCCAGTAATTCCAAATAAAAAACGAATCCAACTGGAAAAAAAATTTGTGTTAGGATTTGAGTAGCCAAAATTTTATGGTAATTTTATTAGAAAGAAAAGAAGGTTGGTTAATACAAGAGTAATGATTATATTTGCATACTCATATTTAGCGATTATTGCAAATATATTTACACGTCAATTAAATTTTTGATAGTCCCATTCTGACCAAATATTTTTATTAGAATGATATTATTATCAGAATAATGTTCAAATTTAAAAATATACAGTATAACTTCTTAAAGCAGTACTATACACTGGTAAAAAAAAAAAAAATTTTTGACAATGATAATATGAATAGCTCTAAATAAATGAAACATTTTGAAATTACAGATTTTATACCTTTTGCTTTTTTATCAACATAAATATGGATGTTATCTAAAAACATATTTTTGATATTCAAAAATAAAAAATGTAAAATAAAGTAAATGCATGAGCTTAACATTTTCTATGCTGAGATATGAGAAAAATGGAAGAACTGAGAAAAGTGTTTGTTGTTCTAAATTTGATGGACCATTGACCATTCATTATGTTGTCATACAAAGCTCTCCGCGCCGTTGATCATCAAATGTGGGGCCAAGATCTTACCCCCCATTTTTTTGAGGTAAGACAGCGTGGCAGAATTACTAGAGGAAGCTTAGACTAAAATTTTGATTAGTCAAATAACAATATAAAAAATAATAGGGGAAAAGGAAGTGCCATTATAACTTCGCTAAGTAGATAGTAATGTTATAGGCATCCTAATTTTTAACTAAAATATTATTGTACTTTTAACAATGCAATTTTTTTGAATTATTAATGATGGTACTTATACAGAGACACCCCAAATTTAATCATTGAGTTAGTGCTTTGTTTTCAAACTTTGACATTCGATTCAATAAATGTCCACCGACTTGACTTAAACAAAAACCTTTGGTTGAGTTAATCTGTAAACATACATTTAATCTCGGCAAAATGTAGCCAAATTTTAATCTCGATCTAACTCGGTAAATTGTCACCGAATGTGGAGCTTTACCAACTTGTATTTATGTAATGAGGCAACCAACTAACGGACATTTGATCTCAGCAAAAGGTAAGAGAATTTTAACATTTAACACAGTAAACTACTACCGAATGCAAACCTTTAATTAAGCTGGCAATGTACCATCGGCTTGTATTTTATATAATTGGGCAACTAATTCTAATTTTATAGTTACATCACCAAATGGTTGATATTTTGGCTATCCTTATAAAAAACATGTTTCAAATTGTGGTGTCCTAATTACAAAAGGGAGGTGTATATAAGATCACCCATAACCAAATTGTCACATCCTATTTATATTATGTTAAGGGTATATGATTTTTCTTTTAAAGGTGTTTGTGTTTACAATTTAAACTATTTATAAAAATGTTATATATAAAAATAGATTAATGTTATTGTGAAAGCAAAAAGGCTTATGGAAAAGTAATAAAATGTTATCAAAGCTGAAATTACTTAATAGTGGCAATTAAAATGATAAAAGGCTAATCGATGAGTTTTCATCCAAACTGACTATAATGAGTAGATATGAGTTCTCAATACAAACATGATTTGGATTCGATCGAGTTCAAGTTCATGTTCATGTAAATTAGTCCAATTAAACTCACAGCAATGTGTATATAATGTTTTTTCTCTAAATAACATTATAATACCATAAAATTATAGTAGATCGGTGTTGTTAAGACTATGGGTTCAGCCATATAATAAATGTGATGACTTCGAATTTTCAAATTTAACTAGTGTACAATCACGCGATGCGTTGACGTGCTGCAATAAAATTTTAAATTACTTTTATGCTTACAACGTGAACAGAGTAGTTGCCTTTGTTAATTTATTAACAAAAAAAATCTTAAAAACTTGAGGGCAGGGTAAATTCGAGTATTTGAACAAATAAATTAAATAACTAAATTGATATTTATGTGAGCAAAATTGCGTTTCCTCCCAATTGTATAAGTAAGGTTCAGTAAAAATCTGGTATTGTGGCCAAGTGAAATAAATGATGTTAAAACTCATGGGCCATTACGTTTGACGCCCCATCCTTTCCTCTTCCCCAATTAAGCTCCCAGATCTATCTACCTTTTGTATTAAAAAAATATATTTACAATTACAACATTTTCATTTATGAATAACTATAAAATCAAAAGATGAATTAAGTTTGGCATCCGTATTTATAATCCAAAAAACTTGATATACAAAAACCAAATACAGAAAATAATGGTGTTCTAGCGGACAACTAAGACTCACAATTATTACCATATATAGAGACAAATAGTAACATTGTCAGTTACATACAAAATAACTATTTACTTATGTCCATCTATATTATTTCAACTTTTTGCCTTTTTCTTTCTTCTCATTTTATAAGCAAGGAGGCTTTTACCTCATGTACTAGGTACTGCCACGTGGTCAATTATATTATAGTTTAAACAAGTTTTGGTTATTAGTAAAACAGAGGAGACCGTGCCGAATTTTTGTAAAAATCTAATTTCTTATATTTATTTTCTATTACTCATACCATTTTATAAAATCCTAATTCATTGAGAAATGTTTTTAATTAATGACAAACTTCTGACTTTTCATGCCGTTGTGAGTGACGGCATCCGTGATTAATCGGATCCCGAAAGTTTAAGCCTCTTAACGAGATTCGGGGCGTCACAAGTTGGTATCAGAGGTATATGTTCAGTTTCCTTCGCGGGGTTCATGGGTAGATTCATGTTTAGATGGCCGAATTAATGTGATATCCCTACCGTTAGGTTTCTTGGAAAATGGGAGACTTGTTGAATGGAATGTTAGCCTAAAATGGGCTATCTCCGTTCTTGAATTTTTTTCTTTCAAATTCATCTTTGGACTCCCTTTGTGTGAAATTAAGTTCTTAGCTCCTATTTCCCTTGTTTTGAACTCGCATTTTGTACAAAAGACTAATTTTATTACTGGATTAGCAGCAGGCGACTGTTGGATTATGCTATAGTCATCTGCTGTCCAACAGTTGACTATCTTATAAATGACCAATTTACTATTGCTATTAGGAGCCAAAACTTGCCACACTTATGGTTGAGTGACCATTAAAGTCTCATTCCTTGTGTTCTCCCCATTAGTTATTCGTTTGAATCTGAAAAGGGGGTGAACCTAAATTGTTATCATTTTCAAAAAAATTGGTATAGTTGAGCTCGTGTACGATAATCGTAATTATAAGAGGGAGCATTGATGATTAGTTTTAATCTGATAGACATTGAGTGGTTGGGTAATTGATGTTGGGAGCCGCATGGTGCGTGAGGCTATTTGATTCTTACCTATGCCCTCATTTTTATGGACCTTTAGGATTTCTCCCTAGTGCATGGATTGAGA
Organism: Lonicera japonica; assembly: GCA_021464415.1. Classification (NCBI taxonomy): domain Eukaryota; kingdom Viridiplantae; phylum Streptophyta; class Magnoliopsida; order Dipsacales; family Caprifoliaceae; genus Lonicera; species Lonicera japonica. The sequence goes on along the minus strand of JAKCWG010000448.1, from coordinate 49,342 downwards.
TCGAGGTGGGTAACCAAGCGTGATTGCATCTTTTGGCCATGAAAATTGGAAAGGAGAATGAATGTAGGCCCTCTTATAATCCCTTAATGCCTGGGATATTCTCAACCTTTTCTTGTTTCCTTTAGATGGAATATTATTCCTTAGAGCATTTCGTTTCTCATATGACCTCTTAGCGCATTGTAAGATCATTTTGGTCTTCCATATGCTAGGGAGTTGACTAGGAATCATATCTTATAGTACGGTACTCACTCATTTTGGTTAAAACAAAAAAAATTGTTCGAGTTTTGGTGGGTGAATTAACGTGGAGCCGTGACATGAGTAGGAGATTCCGTTAAGCCGTATGGACGATAGGTTCGGATAGACGGGGAGTTATTCGTTTGTAATCACGTGTAGAGGGCAAGACTATTTATTGGCTAGTAGTATATAGACTTGTTAACCCGTACAATCGCGTTAGAGAATGGCCAAATTCATGGAGGATTTAAGGCATGCGTGGACGCATTAGTTTTGCAGAGCTTATGGTTGCCAATGGTCCTAGCTTACTGATTAGTAACTCGATATATTTGGTTTTGAACTCTTTTGACGACCAACTAATAGAGCTTACCAAATTCCAATGGTGGATCATTGGTTGATCCTGAAGATTAGGAACCTTGTGTTAGCACCATTTGGGGGTCGTTGGTATATTAAGGTGGTGCAAAAATAAAAGGATAACAAGATTCTCTTGGAGTAAAGTAATGCTTTTGAACATGAATCTTAAGTGTTGGGTACCTCTATATTTCGATCGCAAAGACTTGTGTAGTGATTTTAATAGTATTCTTCGATTCTCTTTTAAAGATAAATGTGGAGATCAAAGAGGTGCCCTTGGTTTGAAACCTTCATTAGTGCAGTATTGTAGCTAATCTTTTAAGGAAGAGGGTCGATGTTTGATCGCATGCATGGAGGATCAAAAGGTGTGAGGGATTAATAAAACCTCATAAATTAGTTCTTATAAGTGTATTAGATCGCTGGTCACCTGATGCTAAAGATTAAGCATTCGTTTCTACTTGTAGATGATCAGTTAAGTCCACAACTTTGTTTGTTCATTATTTGAAACTATGTTAAGAGGATCTTGCTTTGGTGAAGTTTTGGGTGGAATAAACATTTCCCACATGTTATAATAGTTTGTTTATATTTACGTGTATCATTGTTTTACATTTCAGACATACCGAAATTGATTTGAGCGTTTAATGCTATAGTTGCAAATTTGGTTGTTTTAATCTTGACTAATCTTGGCACGACCGTGAATTCCATAATTATTACCAGTTAAGGTTCACGCCTTGTGTGGTTGACAAGGCCAAATAATTATTGTGTGTACGCTTCTTGAATTTTACTTAATGGTTAAGAATATCTTTGGGAATAACTTTTTGAACCCAATTCGAGTCAAGCGTTAAGTAATTTGCACTAGGTAGTGACTTTAGTTCCGCCTTGAATTTTGGGGTTAAACATCCTAAATAGATCCTAATAGCTTAATTACATTCGTATAAATGGTAAATTTGCATTTTGGAAGGGTCGAATGGAAATTAAGGCAGTAATTGCATATTTTGGTTTTAAGCTAATGTTATGAATTGTTACAACTTCTCCATTCCCCTACCGTTTATCTTTCTGTTTGCATTTATAATTAGATTTTTGTTCTCTAGTATAAGTCCTGAGTTGGACCGAGTTTGGAGTCTTGTTTTTTGGAGTTGAATCAACCATTTGGATTAAACCTTAAGCATAGGGCTTGCAATCGGTACGCAGCCCAAACTGCCAATACCGATACGAAGCATTAGGACATATTTCTACATTTTCTTTTGCCCAGAAAAGGCATGAGATTAACTCGAGTTAGTAGTTATATGACTGACATAGTGTAACAAAGTGAACTTATTTGGGAAATACACTAGGTTCCTTAGAACGGGAGATGCTTCAATAATAAGAATCCTATTATTCTTGATTAGCTTCCCCTTTTGTTGGTAGATGCTTCTTTAAGAAGCCTTTGGAAATTGCTATGGTAGCCTTTGTATCCTTATATGCTTACGTTCTAGGTTCATGATGAACCGAGGGATAAGCCATCTAGAAATTTGGCATTCTTTTCTCTTAGGTGATTGGTTTTTTTGTATAATTCAATGGTATGAGTCGATGTGGAACTGAATTTAAGTCTCTAATGTCCTCAATAGACTTAGTGTTGATTGACCACATCTTCATTCGAATTTTGAGGACGAAATTTTTCCAAGGAGGGGAGATTTATAATGCCCCAATTTTGATTCACTTGTTAATCCCGCTTCGAGTGATAAGTTTTAGTTTAATTAAGATTTTAGTAGATTGGACACTTCTAACATGACTCTATAGTTGTAATATAATTACATGAGTAGTCATTTTACCATTCAAATGGACCAAATGCGAATCAAGGTGTTCATCAGTCCTTGCTTACATTTTGTCCTAAATCTCGCTTTGGGTAATGAATTTTGGATCCCGGATAACTTTTATAATTTTAGCACCTCTAACGTGTTTCAATAGCATATTCACACTTGCGTGCATGGTCACAACACAATTCGTATGGCCCAAATGAATTTTGGTTACTCAAACCTTACTTTTGCTTTTTCACCGATAAGGAAATCGTGTTAGGTAGTTATTCTTACTTTAAGGGGCGTTTTAATCATTTAAACACCTTCTATAAGTCATATCAGTGATTTTTCATATGCTCGTATGGTTGAAATGCATTTAGGATATTTGTAGTTGAATTCGATAGGTTGATGGTGAAAAATCAAGTTTCTGCAAAATGAGTTTTTGTCCAACTTTTGAAGACCATAACTTCTTCATCCAAACTCCAAATGACTTACCGTTTAAACCATTAGGAGGATATTTGACCCCTATTCAACTCTCATGTTCTAAGGTAAGCCTAAATTAAGCTCTAAAAAGGTTAAAAGTGATCACAAAGTTGTTGACAAAACCAGCCTAATGCACAGAGACTGTTGCTGTTTTTGTTAGACTGCAATATTCTACATATTTTTGGTATTAATCCATCCATAATTTGGGAAAACTCTAAAAAACAAAGTTGTAGCTCTTCAAATCCTCTTTCTGATGATATATATAGATCGTCCAAATCGAAGTTTCGAGCGAAAAGTTACCCAAAATACAACAGTGTGTCGAGCACATTTTGTTACTCGGGTTGACCCATTTTTGACTATTTTGACCCGATTTTATTCAATTTTAACCCCTTTTCAAGAGAATTTGACCATGGTACTCTAAAAAACATCTAAGAGAAATTCTAGAGAAAGAAAAGGGAGAAATGTGGGTGGATTCTAGGGGTTTTACACCTTAGATCAAGGGTTGGTCATCAAACACTCAAATTATTCATCTTTTTCAATATCACCATGCTTTCCACCACTTGGAGCTTTGGAATTCTTAGAGAATGTTCTGGTCCAGCTTTCACTATCACTTCAAATCTTTTCAATCTTGTGGATAGAGTATCATAGACTCTAATATTAAAGTTATTTTTCAAAGTAATACTTGTTGCATGTTCTTGATACTAGTTAATTGGGGATTTTGGTATATATTTTGATTGGCTTGCATGGATGGCTTTGGGGTTACAATTTATGATTTCTTTTGATGTATAAACATAAAAATAACCTCAATTTTATGATCAAGCCAAAATCTCCGCTTGCATGTTCTAGTTTCAAATACTTGGACCTAAAACCCACCAAAGCGTAAATAGTTTCGTAACTCTAGTTATACACTATTATAGATGGATTTGATGTGGGTTTTAGGATGGATATGGTTTCTAAAAACATGTATATGACTGCCATATCGATATTACGCATGATTGATATAAAATGGCTTAAACCCACACTTTTCTAAATTACGAATATATGCATATATGTTTGTAAAAAGTAATAATTGTGGGTTTATCATGTAAATTGGGTACTAAAACTTATAAAATGATGTTTGTTGAGATTTTTTTTAGATATTATATGGTGATAACGTATTTGACACAAAACGCTAATGGTTAGCTTATCACTTTTTCGTAAAGTATGGAACTTTAACTACTTCATTATTTGATGGGATTTTTAACCTACGGAAGGAAGGTTGTTATATTTTTCCCTATGGATGGGATTATGATAAGTGTTTATATTTCATTATGGTTTTAAGATTTAGTCATGACTTTACTTTTATCAAGCTCTATCGTTATACTAGTTAGATATGATACTTTAGTTACTTAGATGTGATTAGCATATGTAGGCTTGTCACTAGGTGTCCTATAAGAGGACTTGGATATCGAAGCCATACTGTGCACAGTAGACAATTGTATCGAGTTAACCTATTACATCCTATGGGAGGATTTGGGTATGGCACCCATATTACTATTGTTCCTGCGAAAGGGACGTAACTAAAATAAGTCTGAACTATTGGTTATATTATTGTTCTTATGGACGGAATGTGACTGGGATAGATTCGAGCTACCAGTTACACATGTCTTGTGGATAGACAAAGCAACAAGTATCATACGGTGGTATTTCTTTCCAAACTGTACTTTTGGTGATACGAATTCATTTTATACATTGGGTCGGGATAACACTTGGTGTGCATTGCACTTACTCAATTTTTATGGCATTTGAGATGAGTACTATCTATATGTATATGGTATACATACGATTACTCTTATTTTTAATATTGCATGTTGTTTATGTATTCCTATATGTATTTTAATATATAAAACCCTATTGTTCCCACTGAGCCATGTTTGGCTCACTCCTATTTTTTAAGCCAATTTTGCAAGTACATTCATGGGATGGCGTATGTATTATATCTAGATGCTTTTGATGACCCTAGATGATAAGAACCACGCCAACAACGTGACGAAACCCGTAGCAAAGACGGTCCTAAGATCGTTTCTATAATCAGAATGGATGGAAAACCTTGACCCTTTGCTTATATGGAAGCAAGAACCTTAGTATAAGGAATAATTATGGATGGGGAAACCGCGACCCGACACCTATAAAGAGATGTGAACCTTGGTATATTTGAAGACGCCATAATCGGATATGGAAGAACCGATTGATAAGTCGGATGTGAACGCCACGGAAAATTCCGATAAGTTCGATAGTTCTTTAAGAACCAAGAGAATTAAAAACTCTCAAATTTTATTAATGAAAACTCACACTTGATGCCCCAAATGGAATGGGATGGGGAGGTATTTATAGTTGTTACAAAATACATCCAATGGTCTACATTCAATCCCACCAACTATGATCTAAGGGCTCACATTTATTCTCACCTAATACAAGTGACATAAGCAATGACATCACTAAAGAGTTATGTAAGCAATGACATCACTAAAGACTTATGTAAGCGATGACATCATCGATGTATGATGTAAGCAATGACATCATCAAGTACATGACAAGATACTAATTTTAAAATATAAAATAAAAAATAATTTCAATTATTCCGAGGCTTGAATTATGGAATTCCAGCCTAAAACTCGAGACAAGTGATCAACACCTTCAATGGGCCTCCATGAATTATCTTGAGCCCATGTTGCTTCAACACCTTCAATGGGCCTCCATGAATTAGCTTGAGCCCATGTTGCTTGAATCAGCCCATTAAGCGCTTTTTTGAATTTCTTTGCACGAGCTCTTGTAATCGGCCTTACGGGAACTTGAATTGGATCCGAGAATCTATTAATTCGCATGCTAGCTGCATCTTCATCACTAGATACATAGTAGTTGTCTATGGTTTGACAACTTAGTTTGCTTGGGCTTAGTAATTTGTCTTATTTATTTAATTTGAGTTGTATTGTATGAAGTTCAAGAATTTAATTTGAATTTTATAATCAATTTGTAGTTGGAAATTTAAATAAGTTTTACAAATTAATTAACTACTTCATTAAAACGTGGTTCGACTATGGATGAACGTTTGTTTAATAATTATGTTTGTTTGAGAAATGATTTGATGAGTATAGTTTAAACAAGTTGTAACACCTCGTACTTTCGTTCCACCGTATTCACCTTCGTTCATCAGCCCATTTCGCCTCGAGTAGTGAAATCTCGATTCGAGGAGCCTCGTAACATTTTAGCACTTCATACTAATTATATTAGTATGTTTTCACTCATGTGAGTGGTTGTTTCGTGATTTGGGTGGTCCGAATCGAATTCGGCTTAGTAGTAGTGCGTTTTGGCATTACGCAATTGTTTAATTTTAGAAAACTTTGGAGCATCGTAACTTTCTCGTCTTTTATTCGATTTGACTTTTGTTTGATCCTAATTTTAAGTTTCATACCATTCTACAACTTTTATGTTTTGACCGAAGTTCAATTCACCCATCTCGATGGTCAAAACAGCGTTTAAAGTAGGCCCACGTTAAATTCTATTCATTCGGTAGTACTTCGACAGAGCACTGTCTTTGGAGGATTTCTGGGAACAATCCATCCATAATTTGAGAAAACTTCCTATTAGGAAGTTGTAAAAATTTGAAATACCTTTCTGTGGACATAAGGATCACCTCAATTGGAGTTCCGAGCGAGAAGTTATGACTAAAATACCAGCAGTGGATCTGATGCATTTGCCCAATGGTTTTTACTTAGACCAAGACCGATCTTGCTCCAACAAGATCTATCTTGCTCATTAGAAATTATTAACAGAACACACCTTAATGCTTTTTCTTGGACCAAGATCAATCTTGCTCATCAGTATACACCTATTTTGACCACTTTTGACCCGATTTTTCGCCATTTTATCTCATTTTCTCCACACTTTCGAGCCATTCACCCCCACAATGTTCTAAAGAGCTTTAGAGATAGAGAAAGAGTGATTTCTACACATCCATCCATTTACACCAAAGATCAAAGCTCCAAATCACACAAACCCTCACCCATCATCTTCTTCCTCTTTCATCTACTATATATGACATCTACACTTCTTCCAACACTCAAATCTCGTGGATAATCATCAATAGAGGTGGGAACACTAATACTAAACTTGTTTTTTAAATTGTTATGTGTTGATTTAGAGATTTCTATCACAAATGGGTATTTTCTTAAAACCCTAGGCTTGCTTGCATGCTCGTGAGGGTTTGGTTGGATTATAGTTTAATTATTGATGGGTATGGGTAGATTATCACACAAACATCATTTATGAATGATTGATTTCATGTTATATGTCATAAACTTGCATCTACACATCAAACTCATTTGTTAGCTAAGTGTATGGACCATGGAATTGGGAATTTCGGGATTTATGAATAACTAGTAGTTGGCTATGAGTATTAAGCTCTAGATATACACATTTATGCTAATTAAAAAGCATATGGACCTTCATCTTTAGGAATTGTACAAAAAGCCTCCATATTCATAAATTACTTAGTTAATTCTTGGTATGTTTGTAACATATGTGTTCAATGGATAACTTATTATGCTAAAGTGTCGGGATTAATTCCTAGACATGTTGTTAATATGAATTAGTGGGTTCTAGGATTTCCCTTAGTAGTGATTGGAAAGATATTAATTTGCCGTAAGCATATCAGTTAGGCGGGAATTAAAGAAATTGATACTTGGGTTCATAAATGACATTAAGACTTCGATGAGACTCTTGCGGCCTTAGCCTTATATATATGACACATAAGGAGTTACAAAGTGCCAATAATGTACTAATTTACTGTAAAGTTGGAATAATAACACGATGATAAGTTTACGGATATAAAGCGTAATAATGACGCTTGTGTTGATGATAAACGAAGAGTGGGTTGTGATGGATGTGATATATATTTGTTGTTGCGATCACACATATGAGCTGGATTATTGGACCGAGTACATAGTAGCTCCCGCGTGGCACGAAGATGGGCCACTTATTGTTGCTCCTAGGTGAAATTCATTAAACCATGCACGAGAAAAGAGCTAGGTGACTCCGCTTGGTGGTTGAAATCTCAACAAAAGGGAGAGCCCGATCTATGTATCTTGCCTTCCAGTTGGACTATGTGTTCTTGGTTAGACAAGTTTTCTCGGTAAGCAAAGTAGGTCCCGTGTACCACTACTGTCCTACCTGGTGAGTTCCCGGGAAGTAGATGGACTACTAACGGACACCACCCGTTAAGGGGTCTCTTGGTGTGGTTCCTTCTGAGTGTCAACGTGACTTGTGTGGGTGTTCTCCTCATTAACTATTCAGAGTTAATTTCTGAGAAAATGTCATACATGGTTATCTTCGAATGACTTACTTGGAGAACCAAGTCCTTGAGCCACTCCTCACTCGGGGGAGACATGGACAAGACCCTCGGAGTGTTCGAAATTCGTCGCTCTGGGCCTAGTGGACTACGAGGTGAAACTGAAGCATTATACAAGAGATATGATACAGACATTATGTATGGTTGATTGGTATTATTGTTGTTATTACTGTTGTATCATATTTGTGCTATTTATACATAATGCTGAGATGCTGAGTATAATGACTGGCTAACACGGACACTTGTCAGACTGAACATAATATACTTAGGAAAGTGACGGCCTTTCATAATGTACTGATGAACCAAGTGGAAAATTATAATGACTAATGACCCTTAGATAAAGAATACGAGCATAAGAACACGTGGGATTCACGAGATTAGATGGCATGATCATAATAAACGTAAGGTACTACTAATCAAAGCGACAATTATAGTTAATGGATAGTTAATTGAGGAAAACCGTAGCATTATGGCTTAAAAGGATGATATGAGCTAAAGCCTATTAGTCGGCCAAGCATAAACCTTCATAATGAACTAACTCTAAAAAGGAACAATGAATTCTTGGCTTTTAAGATATCGTCTCTCAGTATAAGTGTGAGGTGGCGTGAGATTGTGTTGTACAAGACTTTAGAACCATTATTCCATAAGCATAGCGAACTTTAGGAAGCGAGAGTTGGTATGACGTGGCTTACACTAGCAATCCTCTAGGGTTTTAGAGTTCACTAGAGGTTATCTTATAGGGTAGTTAGAGGAGAGATCGGATAGTCGGGTCGATAACTTCTGGTGATTAGGATAGGAATCTCAGTAGGGTTCGGCATGCACTTGTGCATGAATTGCATTGCATTGAATATTTTTGAACTATTGCATTAAAGATAGTATTTTCCTAGATAAGGGTGCACGCGCTTGTGATTGCAACATGTATTTTCTTTACAAAACCTATATAATTTTTTCACTGAGCCCGAATCTGGCTCATTCCATTTTCTAACCAGTTTTGCAGGCGTAGCTTCGGGGATTGGTGCGTGGGTTACAAGTTTAGAAGGCCTTTGATGTCCATAGTCCACTTTTGGTTCTTTTTTAAAAATGGACAGTATTGTATAATCTTTTGCTTTTTATATTTTGTAAAAAGACTTTTGTATAAATATTTGATATCGGTTTTGGATATGTAAACTGTATTCTTTGATGTGTTGATAAAGTGGTTTTCAATATGTGGAGTCGTTTTGAAATATAAATGGTTGCCATTGTATTAGTATAAAATGGCTTGGTTTAACACAGGCTGATTTGTTAAGTAAGTAGACTCTACATGCCGAAATTTTGTAAAACAATATTTTTACTTGGATCATGATTTATTGAGAGAAAGTTTTTAAAAGTTGCGATTTTAATATTTTAAACCCGTTGTGGCGCATGGCATCCGCGATTAACCGGATCCCGAAGGTGAACATCTTAGAACGGGATTCGGGGCATCACACAGGTTTTGGTTATTAGTAAAACATAGGAGACTATGCCGAATTTTTGTAAAAATCTATTTCTTATATTTATTTTCTTTTACTCATACCATTTTATAAAATGATTAATTCATTGAGAAATGTTTTTAATTAATGACAAACTTCTCACTTTTTTTGCCGTTGTGAGTGATGGCATTCGTGATTAACCGGATCCCGAAAGTTTAAGCCTTTCAACGAGATTTGGGGCGTCACAAGTTGGTATCAGAGACATATGTTCAGTTTCCTTCGTGGGGTTCATAGGTAGATTCATGTGTTAGATAGGTGAATTAATGTGGTATCCCTACCGTTAGGTTTCTTGGAAAATGGGAGACTTGTTGAATGGAATGTTAACCTAAAAGGGCTATCTCTGTTCTTGAATATTTTCTTTCAAATTCATCGTTGGACTCCCTTTGTATGTAATTAGGTTCTTGGCTTCTATTTCCCTTGTTTTGAACCTGCATTTTGTACTCAAGACTAGTTTTACTACTAGATTAGCAGCAGGCGACTATTGGATTATGCTATAATCATCCGCCGGCCAACAGTTGACTATCTTATAAATCATCAGTTTACTGTTGCCAACTAGAGCCAAAATATGAAATACTTATGGTTGAGTGACCATTAAAGTCTATTTCCTTATGTTCACCCCATTGGTTATTTGTTTGAATCCGAAAAGGGGGTGAGCCTCAATTGTTATTATTTTCAATAATTTTGGTATAGTTGAGCTCCTGTATGATGGTTGTAATTATAAGAGGGAGTATTGACGATCGGTTTTAATCTGATAGACATTGAGTGGTTGGGTAGTTGATGTCTCAGGAGCTGCATGGTGTGTGAGGCTATTTGATTTTTATCTATGCCCTCATTTTTATGGACCTTTAGGATTTCTCCCTAGTGCCTGTATTGAGATCAAGGTGGGTAACGAACCGTGATTGCATCTTTTGGCCATGAAAATTGGAAAGGAGAATAAATGTAGGCAGCCCCACATAGAATCCCTTAGTGCCTGGGATATTCTCAACCTTTTTTTGTTTCCTTTAAATGGAATATTACTCCTTACAACATTTTGTTTTGCGTATGACCTCTTAGTGCATTTTAAGATCATTTTGGTCTTCCATATGGTAGGGAGTTGACTGGGAATCATATCTTATAGTACGGTACTCATTCATTTTGGTTAAAAAAAATATTCGAGATCTGTTGGGTGAATTAACGTGGAGCCATGACATGAGTAGGAGATTCCCTTAAGCCGTATAGACGGTAGGTTCGGATAGACGGGGAGTTATCCGCTTTGTAATCACATGTAGAAGGCAAGACTCTTTATTAACCATTAGTATATGGACTTGTTAACCCATACAATTGCGTTATAGAATGGTCAAATTCATGGAGGATTTAAGGCATGCGTGGAAGCATTAGTTTTGTAGAGCTTGTGGTTGCCAATGGTGCTGACTTACTATTAGTAACTCGATATATTTGGTTTTGAATTCTTTTGACGACCAACTAGTAGAGCTTATCAAATTCCAATGGTGGATAATTGGTTGATCTTGAAAATTAGGAACTTTGGGTTAGCACCATTTGGGGGTCGTTGATATATTAGGGTGGTGCATAAATAGGAGGATAACCAGATTCTCTCGGAGTAAAGTAATGCTTTTAAATGTGAATCTTGAGTGTTGGGTACCTCCATTGGATTGGGATAACACTTGGTGTGCATTACATTTACTCAATGCTCATGGTATTTGAGATGAGTACTGTGCATATGTATATGATATACGTACGACTACTCTTATTTTCAATATTGCACATTGCTCGTGTATTCCTATATGTATTTTAATATATAAAATCCTATAGTTCCCACTGAGCTCATGTTTGGCTCACTCCTATTTTCCAAGCCAATTTTGCAGGTACGTTCATAGGATGGCATGTGTATTATATCTAAATGCCTCTGATGACTCTAGATACATAGTAGTTGTCCATGGTTTGACAACTTAGTTCGCTTGGGCTTAGTAATTTGCCTTATTTATTTAGTTTGAGTTGTATTGTATTAAGTTCAAGAATTTACTTTGAATTTTATAATCAAGTTGTAGTTGGAAATTTAAATAAGTTTTATAAATTAATTGACTACTTTATTAAAACATGGTTGGACCATGTATGAACTTTTGTTTAATAATTTTGTTTGTTTGAGAAATGATTTGATGAGTATAGTTTAAACAGGTTTTGGTTATTTGTAAAATAGAGGAGACCGTGTCGAATTTTTGTAAAAATCTAACTTCTTATATTTATTTTCTTTTACTCATACTATTTTATAAAATGAGTAATTCATTGAGAAATGTTTTTAATTAATGACAAACTTCTCAGTTTTCCCGCCACTCACCGTTGTGAGTGACAACATCCGTGATTAATCGGATCTCGAAGGTTTAAGCCTCTTAACGAAATTCGAGGCGTGACAAGCTTAGTCGTAATAGCCAATCGTAACTAGGTTTCTAATGGCATTGCCATAGTAGCTAGCTGTAACTAAGTTTCTAATGGCATAGTCGTTAGAGTAAGTCATAACTAGGTTTTTTATGGCATAGTTGTTAGAGCAAGTCATAACTAGGTTTTTTATGGCATAGCCGTAGGAACTAGCCGTAACTAGGTTTCTGATGGCATAGTCATAGGAACCAGTCGTAGGTGCCTACGCCATATTCAATCTCTATTGTTTATGTAATGGACTTTGTTGATAACTTTATATTCTAATGGACCCTTTTGTAACCATATATACGTATATTAGGTGATTGGGATTTTCTAGGCCCAAAGTAACATGCCATTCTTATCATCCAAACGAAAATTCTTTCTTAAGCTTTCTATTCGGCTTTTATCACAATTTGCTAATTTATCTTTGAAAATGTTTATATAACCCACATATGTATGTATTTATATAAATAGATAAAAGGGAAAAATGTTACTCCCTATTTTTAATTAGATAATTAAAACTCCTAAAGTTAAAATAAATTGGGTATTTTACCAAGACAATAATCTCCCTACACAAGATTTTTCAAAAACCCCATTAGTATATAGAGCTTTTATAACGGCATTTGTTGAACCAATGTTATTTATATTGATTATTTGATTTTGATTATTAAATTCAATTGATTAATCTAACATGGATAAACTTAATATTATAAAGTTATGTGAATATTTTTGTTAATAAAGCATTAGATTCAAGAATGCCACATGGACTTACTAAAAGCTATTCAAAATGAGGTTGATTTTTCAAAATGATATAACATCTTAGTTGGCCATAAAAAACAATATTCAAGGGCTTCATCTTAACACAAAGTTTCAAGAATATTCAAGTGAATAAAATGTGTGTGAGTGATTATGATTTAATTATCAAATTTAATTAATATTTGATCATTTGAAAAAATGCTCAAATAATTTTTATCAACATCACTTTTGAAATTATATCACTTTAATTAAAGACGAACTTGGACACTAATTCAAGAGGAACTTGGACACATGGCTATTTTCAAATAAAATAATTTTTATATTTGTACACATTTTTCAAAAGATCGATGACCTCCTTTTATCGATGATGCAAATTACTCATGCTAAATATAGGTTTAATGCTATCTCTTGTAAGGTTGGTTTATGCATTAATAAGATTAGAAAGGTTGGTGTGCTATAAACCTTAAAATGCAAGTGTGCTACCTGTTCATGAACACAATAGAACCAGATATCATATCCCAAAAGGATAACAAAATAAAATTAATAAAGCAGTTATCTATTACAACAAGAGAATACAGGCGCACATGCACGCACATGCACACACACACACATATATATATATTATAATACTTGTTCAAGAATGATAGTTAACATAAGAAATACATTCAGAGCGTAAATGAGAGGGATACAAACAATCATGCATTGGGATTGCAAAAAGAAGGAAGAGAAAAAATGTTATGGAGAGAAGACAAGACACAATTAATAATTCTATCAATAAATGATATTTAGGATAATTACAAAGGAAAAGGAGAATTTCCTTCGTATTACTCTTAGTATATAAATAAAAGGCCAGTCCCTTCATATTTTCAGGCGAGTAAGGGATTTAGCCAAACACGCCCATGCCCATCTTTTGCAATTGTTTCACAATTCTCTCCAAAGTAAAATTAATTTATTTTATATATGGTTGTGTTGTAAGCACATGTATTATTATTATAATAACTTAATGCACTAAGGCTATGTTTGATATGACAAATTAAGAGGGGGGTATAATTAAATATTTTAATCTCATGTTTGTCTCAACTCCATGTAGAATAAAATACGGTTTATCCCATATAACATTAGATTGAATAATCCCATAAATTATTTGATTTGATGTTTTAAATTTTATTCGATATTTTATTAGACCCAAGTAAGGGTGTTGTAGAGAACCCAAAAACTGAACGGTCGAACTGTACTGAGCTAAACCGATCCGTCAAATAGAACCGAAAAAAATCGTAACCGAAGCAAAGAAACCAAACCGAAACCAAATATGTCTGGTTTGGGTTTTAGATGTAACATTATAAAACCGAACCGAACTAAATCGAATGATTGAACATGTGACTTAAAAATAAAATTACTTCAATATCTAAAATTTTATATTCCAAAATTTACAAACTTTAGTGAGAAATCGACTCTTTGGTCTATAATAAATATTGAAGTTATATTATAATCGGAAAAGTTAATATTTTTACAATCCAAAATATGTATTTTTCTAACAAAAATAAGTGTAATTTTACAATATATTTAGTTTTTTTTTTTTTTTTTTTAAAATATATGAAACCAAACCCAAACTGAACTTAAAAGTTTGGTTCGGATTTAAGTTTGGAATATTTAAAAATTGAAATCGAACTTTCAAATTCGATTTGAATATGAGTTTTCTAACTTTTATCCCGATCGAAATCGAAAACATTCTGAGAGCTGTTGCTCTTTAGGCTATCTCCAATCATATTTTCTATAAATTTATTTATATTCCTTGCTATAGTGCTTTTAATGCATTTTTATGTCTATTTGACAATATAATTATGTAGATATAAAAGTCTCAAATTAAGTTTTTCCAAAATGTCATTTCTATTTTCATTAGCACTCTATTTTTAAAATATAATTAATTTAAGGGTAGTGTTATTTACACCCCTCATTTCTGTCACTAATACCACCCTTGTCACAAACATCCTCTCAAAGGTAAATTTCTAATCACTAACACACCTTAAGACTCGCCTAATGAGAGGTGAGTGTAGATGTGCCCTACTTGGAAATAGTGTGTTTATAATAACTCGTCTAATATTACACAATGATCACTGAAGTGTTTTTCAAATTAAGTTCGCCTAATGAGATGTGAATACACTTACATAAATTTGGCTTACATGAGGAGAGTGTGTTGCTAAATACTCACTTAAAATCAGACAATGAACGAGAGTATTTATAATAAATAAGGTGATATTAAAATGTGTTTTTAATTAAATTTTAGAAGGGGGATGCTTGGGACAAATTTAGAAGTGTAAATAACACGACCCTTAAGTTAAATAGTAATATATTATGAAGTCTATTTAATTATTGTCGTAGATAATAAAAAATTTCAAAAAACCATTTCTCAAGGGCGGTGTTACTTATACGCTATATTTGTCCCAAACACTCCCTAAGACTAGTATAATGAGAGGTGAGTATAGTGACACACACTCATCTCATTTAGAAAGAATTTATTTGTAAAAGTTCATTTAATATCATATAATAAATTATCTAAGATATTTTTTAAATAAGATTTGTATATTATTAAACATTCATATAATATCAAGTAAAAAAGAAATGTTTGTAACAAATAAAAAGGTGGTAAAATATATTTTTAATTAAATTTTAAAAGATTTATTTGCGGCAATTTTGAGGCCTTTCTCGACGCCACTTACTTGCCATGTCACAAAATCACATCCTCCCCCGAGGTAAACCCTTCCATAGTAAAAACCCTTGTAAAACAAAACGCCACAAGAACAAAAGACAAACAGAGAGTGAGAAAAGAAGAAAATGGGGAAGAAGGAGCAACAGCAACAAGAAGAGCTGCTCAAAACCCTAGGAGACTTCACCAGCAAAGACAACTGGGACAAATTCTTCACCATCCGAGGTACTGACGACTCCTTCGAGTACTACGCCGATTGGCCTCAACTCCGGTACCCCCTTCTCTCCCACCTCTCCACCGATGAACCACCGGACTCCTCCTCCTCCGCCGCCGCCGGAGAAGCGGAAGCTTCTTCTTCGGCGCAGATCCTGGTCCCCGGTTTCGGAAATTCTCGGCTCTCTGAACACCTGTACGACGCGGGGTTTCGCGATATCACCAATATTGATTTCTCCAAAGTTGTAATCTCCGAAATGTTGAGGCGAAATGTGCGGTTGCGGCCTGGTATGAGGTGGCGAGTAATGGACATGACTAGTATGCAGGTTTGCATAAACAAACTGAGTCAAATATATACGATTTGTATGTAATACTGGAAATTGCAAACTTGTAAAGGCAATAATATATAATATATATATATATATATATATATATAGTTATTGTAGACTGAATAAACAGTACCAATATTCTTCAATTCATTAAGGGTGTGTTTGTTTTGCACCTGTTAAGTTTATAAGCCCAAAATTCAGACTTCAGAGGTGAGTTGAGGTGTTGAAAATTCAGATGCAACCTCTTAATATGCCTCTGAATCCTTAAGGAGGATCCTTACGTCTTAATTGTTGTATACTTTACTACCCATTTTGTCATCAACTAACCTTTTAAAGATAAAAAGAGGGAAAATTGGTCAAAGCAATATGTTTAACCTCTATTCGGGCATTACATTTGGACAAGAATTTTTTTTCCCCCTAGACTTCAGATTAAGTATTTTGATTTAGACAACAGAAAAAAACGCCACCGACAAACAATGTAATGAAATGATTTCTTAGAGGAGTGATCACATTACCGAGAAGGGATGTCATGGTTTAGGTTGAAGGTAATACCAGCAAGGGTATATATTGAAATTCTGAGAGCGAAATATGGATTTTGAGTAGGATGACATGCTGATCTTAGTGGGAATAATACTTCAAATTTACGAGGTGACCCATTTTTCTATTTTGTTTAACCAAAATAGTTAACTGTAGTGATTATCGTGTTCTTGATGAACAAGGATATGATGAATGAGGTTGAAATAGTAACTTTGTTTTGTAATTAGTAAGATTAAGAAGACAAGAAAAGATGAAATTTCAAGAAATGTTGGATTTTGGGAGAAAAATATTTTCTCCTCTAGTTTTGGGGGAAAAAGTATTAGTACAAATTGCCTCATTTAGGAAAATCCCTAGTTCAACCCGCGGATGCTTTGCGACTCTGAGAAAGAAAAGTGAGCTTCAACGATGATGTGAAACAGTTCACCTAAGTTATTTTGTTGTTTAATCAAGTTAATTGCTCTCTAATGAGTGTTTCTTTCATTCATCTTTTACAATTTTGTCCATATTAAGGTGACTGAATGAACTTTTATAGATATTACTTTAAAATGTTTATCAGAATATTGGAATCAATAGAGGTTTTGAGATACTTGGATAATTTTGAAATATTTCTGATGATATCATTGGCTTTTAGATACTGCTGGAATGAATAGGTCCTCCGTTTTTAGAAAGCTGAGGCAAGATAAGGGGCTTGCCAAACAGGTATTAAACTCCATAACATGAATGTGAATATAGACTTTTTTAGGTTCTGGGTGCAGAAAGACAGAGAAGAACAACTGAACAGGACACTAGGCTGGGAAAGTCCAGATAACATGTTGACTAGAGGGTTAGAAATCCTAACTTTTCTTCTATGTAGGGAAACGTACTCTTATCAGATCAGTTCCAAATCCTATTCGTTTACATGGTTTCTTAGACTAGAGGGTTGGAGACCCGAGATCCAAACTTCTCCCTGTTGGAGAGACCCTTAGTCGTCTTTTCCACTCTCTTTACATCCTTTTATGTTAGGAAATTTCTAAGGCATGTTCTAAGCTTGTTAAGTATATCATTTGCTAAATTTTCTTCAGCCTTATAAGTGGAGTTTGGCTAGATGAGGCTTTTAGAACTCTGAAATTGATGAATTGTAATTTGTAAATATGTCCAATTGAAACCATTCGTTCCCGCCTATTATTCCCAAGCCAGTTCTAATTGCTGAAGGAGTTTGAGACATTAGATCTCACCTGTACGAACAAGCTTGGAGCTTTGTTAACAAGTTGAAGGAATCATAAGAGAAGCAACTTGGGACTGGAAATATGCTAGAAATTATGAGAACTTGTTTATTTGCAGGGAATGGAATCTAAGAGATGATAAATTGCTTGTATAGTGAGCGCTTTCTTTTCTTTGCTTGCTTTCTTTGTGTATAGATTTTGTTGTATAGAGAGCAGTTGTAGTTGGGCTGTATTGATTGTTTTTTTTTACAGCAATGATATTCAAATTTTACCCAAAAAAACAGTAGTCCTACAGGCAACATTGTATGAAAAATTGAAATTTTAATGGCTCTACTATCTAGTTTATAGTTCAGCCACTTTTATATTACGCTTATGATTGGATGTCTAGAGAACTGTTTGGAATCAACTTCAGTTAAAGAGGCTGTTACAGATAACTCAACCCCTCAATAATGTTTTGTTCCGAAATTTCAGGACATTATTTTTCTTTTTCGGGGATGAGGTGTTTTTGAATATCCAGTGGAAGATAACTTAGTTTGAACATTTTCCAATGGCCCTTTTTCTTCATCTTCTTCTTCTTGGGAAGCTTTGACCAGTCCATAACCCAAAGGTCAACGCCATATGGCATTTCTTAAACAGTGGTTTGGCAGTGCATAGCAATGATATACTCTTTAACATAACTCCGCTCAATATCATTATTAAGTTGAAGTTGCAACTTTCAGTGATAATATATGATTACACTCCCAAGAGGCCACTGAGCTTCCTAGAATTTTCCGGGGTTGTTGCTTTGGTCGTCTTTTTAAACAGTTTCAGTGTACGTTAGGTAAGTGAATTAGGTGTATCCCTCCCTCCTCTTCAAGGTCTGATCGAACCTTAACACTGATGATTTTCTTGATGAGAACATAACTGCTTGAGGTGGGTTGATGAGATTTAATAATGGAGGCCTTCAACTTCAATTACCTTTATTAGCTAACATTAGACGAACTAATATTAGTAGCTGAAGCTAGGGTAGCTCTTGTTGTCAACAACCATGTGCACAACAGTCTGGTTATTTCCTCTTTGTAGTTGATTCCCCTGTGCTGGTTCGGGTTATACCAAACCCGGTAGATAAGCACAAAGGGAAGATCCCCAAACTTAATACCAAAATTACAAAGATGTTATATACTATGAATTAAACATCTCCTGGAACTAAAAATGATGCTTCATTGTTGTAGGCCCACAGTATTCATTTTAGGCTTCCAAAGCCCAGTATTTCAACTTTTGAAGTTCTCCCCATTTCCCCCTTACTCCCATTCTCTCTCATTTTTTTTTTGTCTTTTCAGTTTGTAGATGGCACGTTTGATGCCGTTGTTGACAAAGGAGGATTAGATGCATTGATGGAACCAGAACTCGGTCCAAAGCTAGGGAGTCAATATTTATCTGAGGTATCATGGATTAAAGTTTGAGTAAAATTTTCAAATTGTATCCAGTTGTGCGCTAAAAAAATTGTCTTCACTGAGCTATAAAGAGTTGAAATGTGAAGCTGGATTCAACTTTTGTGTTGTGTATTATCAGGCAAAGAGAGTTCTAAAATCTGGAGGGAAGTTTATTTGTCTCACCTTGGCAGACGCTCATGTTTTGGGTATTTTTCATCGCACCTTTGTTTAACTGACGTGAAAATTTAGTTTCGCATGCTATTGCGGAACTTTTCTGATTTTTCCAATTCAAAGAGAGACTAAGAAAAAGAGAAAAAGAAAGTATCTTACATTCTTACTTCTTGTGGGATAAATTAGGGGTTTCTTATTGTTTTGGTTTTACAATGTATATGTTTTCATATTCCTACCCTTTTCTTGCTGATGAAAGAAGCACTATTGCTTAAATTGTCTCCTCTTAGGTTTGCCTTTTTCCCAAGTTCCGTTATGGGTGGATTGTGAGTCTTCATGCTATACCCCAGTAGCCATCAAAAAAGCCTAGCCTACAAAGCTTCATGGTGGTTGCTAAGAAAGACAGTTCGATCGTGATGCATCAAGTATCATCTTCGTTCACTTGTTCTACTATTGATTGTTCTGGTGATCAGGTAGAGATATTGGTTTTCCATTTTTTTTTTCTTTTCTGTTAAACTTTTGCTGTTGTTTCTTCATATTGACAAAAGGTCCCACACACCAAATTTGAGGAACGCACATGTTCACAAGGCTTGGTTACTATTTATATTTGATGACACTGTGTGTAAGTCTTTGATGTCAAGGTGTGTTTGATAGTAATAATGGAATTAGGGTACAAAAGTTTAAATTCTAGGCAATTGAATTCCATGGAAAGCATTTAAACATGTTTGATTATATTTATTTTTTAGGTGAAAGTATATACCTGTCTCCTGCAATAATGACATACTTTCCAACTTTTTGTGTTTGATTGCCACTTTTTACCTAGAATTGGAATTTTCTGCCATTGAGCTCATTTCCACCTTATCTAGAAGTCTAGAATTCATTTTCCTTGGAGGAGGGTAAGAATTCAACTTCCTAGTATTATGCATCATTTACTTGTACCACAGGATTAGATGGAATTATAATTGCCTAGAAAATTATGCGGAACACTACCAAAAGATGGAAAAGTACATATATTCCAAGATTTCCATGGAAAACTTTTTTAACCAAACACACCCTTAATTAGTGCATGTGAATATGATTTCTTGGAAGGTTGATAGAAGCTGCCATATATTTAATTTTTTAGGCCCGTGGACTCTTTGAGGCACTTGATATTGAGAATAGAATCCCCACAGAACACGCCAATGGTTCTGATCTACTGTACTCATTCGAAGATTTGCAATTAGGGGCTGGAGGGGATCTGACCGAGCTTAGCCCAGGCCGCAGGCTCCTGCATACACTCGGTGAACCCGGGTCCTCTCGGTTCTTCTATAAAGCTGTGCTTCTTGATGCTCTTCAACAGTCTAGCTCATTCTTGTATTCTTGTGGGGTTTTCCTTGTTCCCAAGGTTAGTTTCAATTTGAGCATATCTAGTTTACCTTGTTGGTTTTTGAATTTTTATCTTTGGCAAATTGAAAGTCGAGCATGTCCTGTTCAACTATCCCAACGGTCAAACATTAAATAGAAAATACTCATACTAAAGATTCAAAGTAAAATATGCATGTTCAGTGTACATTTTTTGATTTTACACTTAATTATACCACTAGCATGTGATTTTTGTTTGGGTCAGCATATAAGTGTCATCAAATTAAGGATTGACTAATGCTTCATAAATTGATTATAAATCCCTGGTTCATAACTTTGAACCAGTCCCTTGATTTCACTTGTTTGATGGTGGTACAAGTTCTATTCAATAATTTATCCTCTGTTTGGTCTTCTTATAGACTCCAGCAAATTCTTCTAACAATTACTCTCACTATTTATAACCATGGGAAGATTGATGTTGTTTTGTTTTCCTTCGCTTGTTATTCTTTCTTTTCTTTAATAATAGGCTTCGTGCCAACTTTATTCAAAAAAGCCATGGAAAGATTGAATCACCAGTTAGCCAGTTGAGTGGCTTTAAGTTTTAAAAATCCCATGGAAGTATACTGGGCATCTGCGTAATTAGTGCTTGGTTGTGATCTTACCGGCTGTATATATGGATTTACGTATGATTATATATACACACACAACCTAGCGATAACCGGGACACCTGTCCCTGTCATGTTTATGGTAAGTTATATGTCTTTGACACTATTTATACATGTACATATGATTTCAACATCTAAGTAATAAGGGCAATGGTTTTTTAATCCAAAAAATGTATAAGTGATAAAAGATTGTGTGGTTGAGATTGCATGTTGCTTTTTCAAAGGTGATAAGTGCCTTTGCACAGGTTATGACCTGGTATATACTTATTTCTATTGTTATTTTTTAAAATTTGAGCATTGATCTCATTTGGAAGTTCTGAATTCTGGATCATTCATGCTAAAAATTTAAGTTTGTCACAAGCCGAAATGTAACTTTGTATGTTTAAAAATGAGTGTTTATTCTTTTTGAATTTTACACGAACCTTAACTCCAACATATACTGATAGGTAATTGTAAAAATGGTTTGATCTTGTAATTGAACCTGAATGGGAACGTCTAAACCATCCAACATGGTTTATGTCCAAGACAGGAAGACATTTTAAGAGCTTTTATGTAACATGACATATATTATGCATATAGTGATTTATATTGATCGGTGACAGAATCTACTGAAAGCTCTGATCCTCTACTCATATGCATGATTCCTATAATGTGCATATGCCACATATCTATTAACTATCTTGTCATTTACTCTTCCTCGTCTCTTACTCCCAGTAAATTCATGTTTTGTAAAGTAATTTGAATTATCCAGCCCTGAAACTGGAATTTGAAAGTTCTAATTATTAGTTGACGAGTGACGTATATCTACTGTTGTGTTTGTAGTTTTATTCAAAAAGACTACATTGAGTATTGTAGTTTTCAATTTAAAAAAGTATAACTGAACATTAGATTTCAGACTCGGGCTCACGAGTGGCTCTTCTATTCTGAAGAAGGCCAATGGACAGTCGTTGAAAGCTCAAAGGCGGCTCGTCTGATAATGGTATCTTTTCTGCAGCTACAATCAACTCTGTTGTTTGTAATTTTTCTCCCATAACATCTCTTATATATATATATATATATTGTTTTGTTTTGTGGGTTGAAATAAGGTTTTACTGGACACAAGCCACAGTAATGCCAGCATGGATGATATACAGGCAATATTTTCCGCTTTCTTGTTTATATATAGATTTATCACAGTAATATGATATAATGAACATAATGATATATTTTGCTTGTTTTGTCTATCAGAAGGACCTGCCCCCCCTGGTTAAACATTTGGCACCAGGGAAAAATGGAAGTGGAGCTAAAATTCCGTATGTTTCACCTAGTATTTCTACTTCTACTTTCTGTCTTTTCCACGAGGACATCAGGCCTTTTTTCGTGTCTAATTTGTTTGTGTTAGTTTGGGTTTTAGGAATTTTTCTCTATTTTCATGTGCGACAGTCCTCTGATAAGATTTGACCTAACCTCCTTGCATGCTTTTATACTTGTTTATAGACCAGACTTGGTGCAAACAGAAATTATTAAGCGCATATGAATTTGATCGATTGTGAATAATGCTGATTAGATATGTTTATCCAGTACCTAAAACTATTCAGCATGAATTTTCTTCTTTGTTTTTTCTTTTCCCATGGCATTTTTATACATACTTTACATTCTGTTATTCTATAATTATCTCATAAAACTGCATCACTCATTTGCCTTTTTTTTTTTTGATAAGAAACAAAGCCAATTTTATTAAACAAGAGCAGGAGAAACAGATTCACTAGTGACAGAGGGCAAGATATCCTCTGCACAAGAGAACAATAGGAATTACAAGCTTGCGGATTGGTCAAAGAAACTAAAACAATCTAATTTAAAAAGAAAACTTTGAGTCGAATCGATAACATTAAATGCCCTAGCCCACAAATCTGCCGAAAAAATAATATTATCCCAAATCTCCTCAGCTCCACTGACTTTATCATAAAAAATTCTGCTATTTCTTTCTAGCCACAGCCTCCAAGCCATTGCCAAAACCAAGATTCTCCACAAGATTTTAGCTTTTGTATGATTCGTCCCAAAACTCCATTTATCACAACACAATCTGCCCACTTTTTTGGCAAAACACCCTCAACACCAAACAAAGAAAAGAGATTTGACCACATGAGACGGGCCACCGAGCAATGCACTAGGATATGATCAATAGATTCACCATCCTTTTTGCAAGGGATACAAACTGAAGGAGACAACATACAATTCGGTCTTCTAACTTGGATTTTGTCACATGTATTAACTTTACCCAAAGAAGCAAGCCACGCAAAGACTTTAACTTTATGAGGAACACCCCCTTTCCAAATAAAATTGTATTGAGGAAAAGGCAGAGAAGAAGATGAACAGGAGATACATTCCAAGAAAGACTTGCAAGAGAATTCGCCTGAAGAAGTGCCCACCCACACCCTTTTGTCCCCCGAATTAAAATTGAAATGAGTATTTCCAATAATACCCAAAAGAGAAGTAAAATCAACAATATCTCTATCATTAAAATTCCTTGAGAAATTTAAGTCCCAAGAGAAATCGGAGGAGGATTGCCTTTTAAGAACCGAACTAATGACCGCATTCTGAGAAAGGGATAAACGATACAATCTAGGAAACCGATCTCTTAAAGAGCTAGACTCAACCCATACATCCTCCCAAAACTGAATTCTATCCCCCCTCCCTAAAACCAATTTGATATTTTTCATATACTTCTCCCAAATTCTTGCAATGGATTTCCATGGGGAGCGAAGAGTGGCATTAAAAAGTGTATTCACATCCCACCCATTAGAGTGATTACCAAACTTACTAAGAATAATTGAATGCCAAAGAGATTTACTTTCCAATGGAAATTGCCATAACCATTTACCGAGTAATGCCATGTTTTTGAACTTTAAATTCCCTACCCCAAGACCTCCACATTTCTTTGGTAAAGAAACTATATCCCATCTAACAAGGTGATCCCTCTTATGTTCTCCCCGACCTTCCCAAAAAAAATTTCTCATCATCGCTTCAATAGCTTCTATCACCTTACACGGCATTCTAAAGACCGACATGAGATACACAGGCATACTTCCCAAGTAACAGAGTCAATCTACCACCTCTGGATAGACCACCTTTATGCCACCCTTATAGTTTCGTTGAAACTTTTTCAATGACCGGATCCCAGAAAGCCAAACTATTCGGGTTACCCCCGAGGGGCATACCGAGATAATTCAAAGGCCATGAACCTCTAACACACCCCACCTCAGCTGCAATACGATCAATACAATCAGATTCCATGTTAATACCCACAACGCTACTCTTTGCCATATTTATTCTTAACCCCGACACCCGAGAAAAGATATCCAAAATCCCCACCAAATTACTGACATTATTGATCCGATTTGATAAAAAGAAAATGCTATCGTCAGCGAATTGCAAATGAGAGATTTTAACTTTATCGCTTCCTACTTCAAAGCCTTCTATCAAATCAGCCTTCAAAGCTTTTTTCACCAATCTGCTAAGAACATCTGCCACCAAAATGAATAAAAATGGGGATAACGGATCACCCTGCCTTAAGCCCCTACTTGCCCAAAAACGTCCCCTTGGTTTGCCATTGATTATGACCGAGAAATTTGTCGATGAAAGGCAACCTCGAATCCATTTTCTCCATCTCTCTCCAAACCCCTTTTTTTCTAGTACAAAATCTAGAAAATCCCAGCACACATGATCATACGCTTTTTCAAAATCAATTTTAAATACGATACCTTCCTTCTTTTTCGCTCTATACTCCTCTACTTCATTTGCTATAGATGGTGTCAAAATCTAGAAATAGATAATTAACCAATCAATAAGTGAATATCGGTAAATAAAAAATAAATGTGGCGCAGTGATGAACACATGACATTTTTTTTTAAGGTAGGTTCCCCCGATAGTGCTTATGCTAGTCCGGCAGTACGTCATCCTTTCGTGTGTGCTTGCTTTGTATTAGCTCAAAGGCAATCAATTTGGATGATAATACAAGCTACAAATCTCTCTCTATAATTTCCTTAATTCTATTTATAAATATACAATTAGGATTACCAATCTCTCTCTCTCTATAATTTCCTTAATTTTATTTATAAGTATAGAATTAGGATTACAAATCTCTCTCTATAATTTCTTTAATTCTATTTATAAGTATAGAATTATGATTACAAATATTTCAAGAAATAATAAACTGTGTAGGAGAGAAAGTGTATAATGGTTGTTGGTATTTTTTGGGGTATGAAAAGAGAGGGTATAAGACCCTCGAAATTTGGCTTGTATTTGTATTACCAATGGCTTTATATTTCTTGGAAGAGATGAATGGATTTTAGTAGAGAAAGAAGATATATTTTTTGATCTCTTTTTTGTTGTGTTTAGATGATCTTGGATGAATGAATGAGGGGAGGTATTTATAGGTAAAATCTAGAATGGTAAAAAAGTAAATTTGATGAAGATGAGGGGTAAAAATGTAATTTTACAAAGGTGAGTGGATGTAAGTGGGATTTGAGTGGAAGTTAATGGAGGTGAGTGGAATTTGGGTGGAAGTTAATGGAGGTGAGTGGATTTTGAGCGGAGGTAAAAGTGAGATTTTACCGGAGGTAAATGTGGGATTTTACCGGGGGTAAAATTATTGAATTGCCTTTGTAGGCCAATGGTAAAAATCAGTATTTAACCCCATCAATTGTCCCCTATCCTTTATTTTTATGCTGAAAGCTAAATGTGAAGGATAAATATTTTTGTCGGTTAAGTGGTCCGGCTCAAAGCTAAGGTGTGAGAGCGGGTACTTGTCAAGGAAGATAATCATGGAGAGAGCTCGAGTAATCGACGTGTAAGGTTTTGTTAACCTTTGACCATAAGTTTGTGGAGCTCAGAACATTAACGTGTAAAGCTAGCTAGATTTTGATCATTAGTCTTAGAGTTTCAAACATCATTGTGTAAGGCTGGCTAGACATTGATCTCGAGTCTTAGTTCAAGGAAGCTAGATCTCGGATGCTAGTCATTGAGCTCAAAACATCAATGTGTAGAGCTTTTAGAGCTTCAGAACATCATTGTGTAAGGCTGGCTAGACGTTGATCTCGAGTCGTAGTCCAAGGAAGCTAGATCTCGGATGCTAGTCGTTGAGCTCGAAACATCAATGTGTAGAACTCGTTGGATATTGGATGCAAGTCGTAGAGTTTGGAACATTAATATGTAAAGCTGACCAGACTTTGATCATAAATAATTTGATTCTACTCGGTCCTTTTCTAACTGTCTTCGTATGTATATACATATATATATATATATTTTTTTGCACCTTTTTTTCCTTGAGCCTTGCCTTTATTGTCGGCCCCTTTCGGCGGATTTTTTTTTTCTCGAGATCCTCCCTGTCGGAGGCTCCTCTCCCGCTCCTTTTCAGATAGCTTTCCCTTCTTTTCCGAACTCGAAATTTGTACTCTTCTCCCTTCTCCCTTTTCATCTTCCTCTCCTTCATTTTTCTCGAGACCCAATCTATTTCTTCCAATACAGTTTCTCTTAAAAAAATAAACCAAGATAATGTCGAACATTCATCGTTTTACAGGTCCTCCATGTGTGGCTTGCGCTTATAGCCACAAGAGATGTCCTCTATCTTGCGAATATGCCAAAATTTTTTGAAATGTGATTGATCGTCAGGATTATCACACAATTTTCACTGTTTTTGGGGTGAGGAACGTTGCATCATTTTTGCAAGATGTCCCCGAAGATCAACATCTTGAGACTTTTAGTTCATATCTTCTTGAAGCCACGGCGAGAATCGAGAATCCCATTAGAGGCTGTACTACTCTCCTTACTTCTCTTGAACAGAAGGCGGAAGAGTTACAGGCACGGATGACGGCATTAAAGGCTCGATTAGAAAGGGGGTCTTCCCGCGTTAGCCCGTTATGCTCCTTTGCTTCTCCTGGAGGTTCTTCGAGGTTTCATTTGTTGCTAGAAAATAACATGCCTGCTGTTATTCCGACTGCCATGAATCTTCCAGAACCTGCTCTCGGAAGTTTTTTAAGGCTCCTTATGTCGGCAGAAGAGATTGCACCTGAGATCCCTTCGCCTACCGTGAATTTTATAGAAAATGGGGCTTTTCTGACTGAAGTGAATTTGCCGTCATTTCCGAATCCGTCCTATGACCAGGCTACCTTGTACGCCGTTTACCATGCTGCCTCGGACGGTTTTTTATCGCAATCTTCGCTAGATGATTTTGTTGCGGATTTTGCCGAAATAACGGGCCCTGGCTGGACGGCTTTAGGGGATATTCGCCATGATTTTTCTGATTCAAGTACTATTTTAAATTTTGGTGCTGATGATCTTCAGATTCTTCATCCTTTTTTGAGTAACTAGATAATGTGCACCTCTAGTGAGAGTTTTGTAAAAACGTTCCGGAGATATTCCATTTTGAAGAAAATTTCAAGAGTTACAACTTTCCAGTTCAATCCTTTTTCAAATTTGGCCATCTCGGGGTCCAAAACGGGGATACAAAGTTGCTGCAACGAAAAATGCGAAAATCCTGCAGGCGTAGCTCAATATTTACGGGTGCATAATCATTCAAATATCCGGTTATCCAAGGGGATAAAATCCAAAAGAAGAGATGAGTTATTTTTTAATAACTCATATATGATTTTTCTCTTTGTTTTAATATATCTAAAGTTGTATCATTTTCTTACGATCAATAATCTTTATTGTAGGAAAAATTGACGAACTTCTAAAAAATTACAATTGAATGTAATTTTTATCAAGTTCATCCAACAAACCACAAGAAAGAAATTAAAGAAATTTTCTTCGGATATCAAACTTCCACAAAGCTAAATGTGATTTTGAAATCCGTCAGACAACCGCTGGACTACCCTAGCCCAAAGAGATCTGGTTGAGAATGATCATCTACTGCTACACCACTGGTCCAGAGATTAAGATTTTGACGTTCCCCGGTAATAAATGAGAAAATCGTCAGAATTTGCCTAAATCAGAAGGGGACATGGCTCTACTCAAGACTTAGCAAAAAAGAACAAATTTTCCTTTTAAGAAACCAAGGACTTAAATGAGAAAATTGTCAGAATTTGCCTAAGTCAGAAGGGGACATGACTCTACTCAAGACTTTGCCAAAAATAACAAATTTTCCTTTTAAGAAATCAAGGACTTCGAAAAAATTGCTATCACCATATAGGGGCCATGCTTTAAACAATCACAAGTGGAAAATCTCCGGAACGTTTGTACAAAGCCCTCACTAGAGGTGCACATTATCTAAGTCACTCAAAAACGGCTGAAGAATCTGAAGATCATCAGCACCAAAATTCAAAATAGTACTTAAATCAGAAGAATAATCAGAAAAATCATGGCGAATATCCCCTAAAGCTGTCCAGTCAGGGCCCGTTGTTTCGGCAAAATCCGCAACAAAATCATCTAGCGAAGATTGCGATAAAAAACCATCCGAGACAACATGGTAAACGGCGTCCAAGGTAGCCTGGTCATAGAACGGATTCGGAAATGACGGCAAATTCACTTCAGTCAGAAAAGCCCCATTTTCTATAAGATTCACGGTAGGCGGAGGGATCTTAGGTGCAATCTCTTCTGCCGACATAAGGAGCCTTAAAAAACTTCCGGGAGTAGGTTCTGGAAGATTCATGGCAGTCGGAATAACAGCAAGCATGTTATTTTCTGCCGAGAAAGGAAACCTCGAAGAACCTCCAGGAAGAACAAAGGAGCATAATGGGTTAACGCAGGAAGACCCCCTTTCTAATTGAGCCTCTAATGCCGTCACCCGTGCCTGTAACTCTTCCACCTTCTGTTCAAGAGAAGTAAGGAGAGTAGTACAGCGTTTAATGGGATTCTCGATTCTTGCTGTGGCTTCAAGAAGATATGAACTAAAAGTCTCAAGATGTTGATCTTCGGGGACGTCTTGCAAAAATGATGCAACGTTCCTCACCCCAAAAACAGTGAAGATTGTGTGATAATTCTGACGATCAATCACATTTCAAAAAAATTTGGCATATTCGCAAGATAGAGGACATTTCTTGTGGCTATAAGCGCAAGCCACACATGGAGGACCTGTAAAACGGTGAGTGTTCGACATTATCTTGGTTTATTTTTGTAAGAGAAACTGTATTACAAAAGAGAAAAATGGCGTTGGAAGAAATAGATGGTGATGGAAGAAATGGATTGGGTCTCGAGAAAGATGAAGAGGGAGAGGGAGAGGGAGAAGAGCACAGATTTCGAGTTTGGAAAAGAAGGAAAAATTGTCTGAAAAGGAGAGAGGGAGAGAAGCCTCCGACAGGGAGGATCTTGAGAAAAAAAATCCGTCGAAAGGGGCCGACAATAAAGGCAAGGCTCAAGAAAAAAAAGGTGCAAAAAAAATAAAAAAATAAAAAATAAAAGTAAAAATAAAAATATATATATATGTATATATACATATGAAGACAGTTAAAAAATGCCCGAGTAGGATCAAACTATTTATAACCAAAAGTATAGTGAGCTTTACATATTAATGTTTATCAAATTAGAGAGAATGATTATTCTTATTCCATAATAATAAAGAAGAATACTAGGACATTATATAGGAAATAACATCCTAACTTACCTAAAATACCTATCAAGGTGGGATTCTACCATAAATAAAATAACATAAATAAATAACTAAACTAAATAATATTGAATTATCAATACTCCCCCTCAAGTTGGTGCGAAGATATCCGTCATCCCTAACTTGCTCACTTGAAATTCAAATGGTTGCCTTAACAGACCTTTGGTCAAAATATCTACAACTTGTTGATTAGACGGAACAAAGGGAGTACATATTATTCCACCCTCTAGCTTCTCTTTGATGAAGTGCCTATCAATCTCAACATGTTTTGTCCTATCATGTAATACCGGATTGTAGGCAATATTGATAGCAGCCTTGTTATCGCAGTATAGCTTCATCGGGAGACTTATTGGCCTTTTGAGTTCTTCTAAGACCCTTTGTAGCCAAAGAACCTCACATACTCTTTGAGCTATTGATCTGAACTCAGCTTCTGCACTACTTCTAGCGACAACACTTTGCTTTTTGCTTCTCCATGTAACCAAGTTGCCCCAAAGAAACGTACAGTAGCCAGACGTGGATTGTCTATCGGTAACCGATCCAGCCCAATCAGCATCGGTGTACACCTCTATCCTTCTTTTATCGTTCTTTCTGAAGAACAGACCTTTCTCTGGGGAGCCTTTGAGGTAACGAAGAATACGGTACACAACCTCTAGATGCTCTTCACACGGTGAGTGCATGAACTGACTAACCATGCTTACAGCAAAAGCGATGTCAGGGCGCGCATGAGACAAGTAGATTAGTTTCCCAACTAACCTTTGGTATCTTCCTGTTTCTACTAGAACACCATCTTTAACATCTCCTAGCTTGGTCCCTAGTTCTATGGGAGTATTCGATGGTTTACACCCACTCATCCAAGTTTCTGACAGAAGATCCAATATATATTTCCGTTGTGAGACTACAATACCATTCTTTGAACGGGCCACCTCCATTCCAAGGAAGTATCGTAGGTCGCCAAGGTCCTTAATCTCAAATTCTCTGGCAAGATTTTGCTTCAGTCGACTCATTTCTTCAACGTCATCCCCGGTCAAAATCATATCATCCACATAAACAATGAGAACAGAAAGTTTGTTTCTTGTGGACGTCTTTGTGAAGAGAGTATGATCAGACTGCCCTTGATTATATCCTTGGCCCTTGAGGAACTTCGTTAATCTTTCGAACCACGCCCTAGGAGATTGTTTAAGGCCATACAAAGACCTCTTTAGCTTGCAGATTTTTGTCCCAAATTCCTCAGTAAACCCAGGTGTAGGTTCCATATAAACTTCCTCTTCTAAGTCTCCATTCAAGAAGGCATTCTTTACATCTAACTGATTCAGAGGCCAATCCAAGTTAGCTGCAACCGATAAAAGAACCCGAACTGTATTTAGTTTTACCACTAGAGAAAAGGTTTCGAAGTAGTCGACTCCGTACGTTTGCGTGAAGCCTTCAGCCACCAGACGAGCCTTGTACCGTTCCACTGACCCATCTGAGTTATACTTCACCGTGAATACCCACTTACAACCAACAACTGTCTTTCCTTCTGGAAGTTTTACTTTCTCCCAAGTAGCATTCTTCTCCAGTGCTCTCATTTCCTCATACACCGCTTCTCTCCACTCCGGAACATTTAAAGCCTCCTGAACATTGTTAGGAACAACTATATTCGACATACAAGAGATAAACGCATAATAGGATGGTGAGAAATTTTTATATGACACAGAGTTTGAAATGGGATATTTGGGAGATTTTGTACACGCTCTGACTCCTTTCCTAAGAGCAATAGGAAGATCAAGTTGATTAGACTGGGTTGACTCGGTATTGTTTTGAGAACTACCTTCAGGTATCTCGGAAGAGTCATCGTGAGTATTATGATCCACCTCTAGGTTGGATTCTTGGGGTTGCCGAAGGATGGTTTCTTTCCTTGTTCTGGATTTTTTCTAGAATAAACAAGACCTTTATACCGTTTTGCACACATCTCTGGTCCATCGGTAGTAATCAGATTTTGGGATGACACTAGCCCTGGTTGTTCACCATTACCAACACCAGTATTTTCAATATTTAATTCATTTATTTTCCCAGATTGTGTGTTAAACTAATTAGGTACTTGTTCATACAAAACATCAACTACCGAATTATCGAAACCACAACTACCATCTTCACTCTTGCTCTCTCCCTGAAGATGGGAGTCGTTGTAATAGGATTGCCCCTCAAAGAATGTGACATCCATAGAGATGTACAATTTTTTGGAAACTGGGTCAAAACATTTGTACCCTTTTTGATTTGTAGGATAGCCTACAAAAATACATTTGTGTGCCTTTGGATCAAGTTTAGAATATTTTGGGTCATGATTATGAACAAAGGCAACACTGGCAAATATTTTTAAGGGAATATCCCCTAATAGCCGAGTGTTGGGAAATATGTCAGAAAGCAGTTTGATGGGAGCTTTAAAATTCAAAGTTCGTGTTGGAAGTCGGTTAATAAGGTAAGTAGCAGTCAAAATAGCATCTCCCCAAAGGTATTTTGGAATTTTAGTTTGAAAAATTAAAGCTCGAGCAACTTCAAGTAGATGTCTCTCGAAGGGTAGAAAGTTAACTCTCATTCAATCGGTTCTAGAGAGTATTCCAATTTACTGTCTCTCTCTCTTTAGAATTCCCGTCAAAGTTGCCAAAAGCATTGAAAAATTAATGAGAAACTTTCTATGGGAGGGGTTTGATCGGGGGAAGGGGGAACATTTAGTGAGCTGGGAGAAGGTTGGCCGTACCAAGAAGGCGGGAGGGTTGGGCATTGGAAATTTGATAAATAGAAATGAAGCGCTGTTGGGGAAGTGGTTATGGAGATTCCCGGTAGAACAAAACGCTTTTTGGCACTCTATTATTAAAAGTAAGTATGGGATTCAAGAAAATGGGTGGGATTCTAATGTGGTGTCTAGGGGGACACATCGCAATCCTTGGAAGGCTATTTCCGGAGGGTTAGAGAAATTTAAGGGAAATATCAGATATAAAGTAGGCGATGGTGCCAAGATCCGGTTTTGGAGTGATAAATGGGTGGGTGAAGTAACTCTTTATGTTAAATTCCCTAGAATAGCTAGATTGGCTATCCATCCGGAGTCGTCAATTGAGTCTAATATGAGTTGGAGTTCAAATAATGATGTTGTGTGGAACATTATTCTTCGTAGAAATCTCACGGAAGAAGAGGAATTTGAGTATGTGGAAATGTTGGGGTTTATTAGAAATTGTAATATTTCGAGAAGCGAAAGGGACTCCAGAGTGTGGGTGGGAGATGAATCTGGTCAATTCACAACAAAGTCATTCTTTGAGATTATTACATGTTGCACGGTAGTAGGGGATTTTGAGCCTCACGACATGGTTTGGAAGAACAGAGTACCGTCAAAAGTGAAAGTTCTGGCCTGGCTTGCTGCGCATAAGAAGGTAAATACGGCAGATTCGATGCAGATCAGAAGGCCGTATCTGCATTTATCCCCCTCGTGGTGTGTTATGTGCAAGACGAGTTGGGAAAGTTTAGATCACTTGCTTTTGCATTGCTCTTTTGTGCACTCTATCTGGTGCAATATCTGTAGTGAATTTGACATGGTTGCTGCTTTTCCAAGTTCGTGGCACAATCTTCTTGTAGAGAGATGGTATTTTAAGGGTGATAAGAAGAAGTCTAAAAAGTTATGGAGAAGTAGTTGTCTGGCGGTTTTATGGTGTGTGGAGAGAGGAATTCCAGAATCTTTGAAGGTAAGGAGGAAAATGCGGTAGAGATTTGGCTCAAAATCAAGGCTTTGGCTTCTTTGTGGGCCTTTACTTCAAATGGGTTTGGAGGTCTTTCGGTTTCTGATATAGCTAGAGATTGGAAAGCTGCTTTAGTGTAGCAGAGTGTTGGAATGTGGTATCTTTAGCCTGGTTCTTTAGTTTGTTCTGTTGGTTTATTTTTAGAGTAGGTTTGGGTGGGTGGTCTTTTTGCTGTGTGTTGAGGCGTGGTGTGATGAGGCGTTGGATGCCTCACGTGATTTTTTTTGTTCTTTCTCTGTTTTTTTGGGGCAGGCTCTGGACGTCTTGTCCACTCTCAGTCTCACTTTTGCTCGTAATCCTATTTTTATATCAATATAATCTTAGTTTCTGATAAAAAAAAAAAAAATCTCTTTGATACAACAGTGGAATGTTTGATTAAAATTGTTCTGTGATAAGCACCAGGTGCATTTCTCTTCGGTAAATGATTACTTCATTCTCTCTGATTCCTTGCATTTGCATGTTTTATAGGTTTCATCTGCCTTGATGGGTCCAATTATAGTTGATGATGTGGTATTTGAAAAGGTTGATGATGACTTGGTTAGTCTATTTCCGTCCAAAGAATTGGTATTTCGTCACCTCACATTCCAAAGATCTGAGGGTTTGGGGCAACCTGAAGCTTTGCTCACACGGGAAGGATGCCAGAATGTTGCCGGTGGGAAAGAGCAGAAACACACTCATCCTCCAAATCTTCTAAAAAGAAAGGAAACCAGAAAAGAACTGATTCACTTGTGTCTGTAACCAATGGTAGAGACTATAGCTTTCTCTGTCCTTTCTCTTCGGATTTTCTTGCTGCGAATACATATTTATTTTCTGGTTTTCTTATGGTTATTATATATGAGTAGAATTTTCTTTCAATAAACAAAGAATCTTATCGAGGAAGAATCTGTTGGGTTATTTAGATTTTGTGTCAATCTTGGAAGTATTGAGCATATATTATTTTGTGTTGTGTCAATCTTAATGGCTAGTTTTAAATGTGTTGGAAATTCTGTCAATTAGCCATGATTCTGAGAATATCAATTAGCCATGTTTCTGGGAATATGTTAGGCTGCTGTCTATAGTCAATGCTGTAAATTAGGAAAGTTAGGCAGCTGTCTACATCCAGATTTATTCTTTTTCTTTACTGTAATTCCTCTCCTTATAAAAGAGGACCTTGTACTCATTCAATGAAATATACAGACATATTCTTTCTTACTTTCTAAGAAAATGTAAAGCCTTGATTCCTCATCTTTTATCATCCTCCACTACTTCATTTGTCACGAGGCTGCATACAGAATCCGGGGACTCCAACAAAAGCACCCTGAGCCAAAGCAATTGTTTGATCCAAAATCAATAAACACTATTCCTCTAGAATAAGGGTCCTATATTATGCGTCACCTAAATAAAAGATTCCTTCTTCAGAACAACAGTAATATAAGTAAAATATATGCTCTTGAACAACACACTATTAGCCTGGAACTCTGAACGAAAACCTGAAAGGCCATTCCTTAGGTTATCCTTGCTATCCCGGAAAAAAGGCTCTAGAATAACCATGCGGCCTGCCCATACAAAGCTTTTTGAATCTACTACTCAAGGGCTGTGCTACTCAATCTGGAATTTTAGACTCTTGATGAATGCCTCGCACAACCAGTCCTCATATAGCGTCCTTTAAAATGAACAATTTCCTTTTCTATCGGCAAAGGATCCTACATCTGTAATTCTATGATATGAAACACTTCATTATTGCAATCAGCCTACACCAACCATGTAGACCTCACCTTCTGCCTTAAACTAATCACCACCCTAATAAACTGAAAATTCTCATCAGTTCTTGGCAACAATCTAGTATCAAAATTGTGTGAAATCAACATTATATCATTAATTATCAGCATATTTTATCTAATTTCAGCAGTACTCTAGCATCAATTGCTCTCTTAATCAAGCTAAAAGAGCTAATATTGGCAGCAGCATAATAGAGAGGTCATCAGCAAAAATGACATGGGATATCCTCAAAGGCCAAGCACTACACTGGGGATGAAAGTTAAAGTCAGTTTGCTGAGTATATCAACCAAGAGTAAATGAGAAAAGCCTCCATAAGCAGAATAAACAAGTACGGAGAGATGGGGTCACCTTGTCTCAATCCACAAGTACGGAGAAAAGCCTCCAAAACCTCCATGATGCTGAAGACATGCTTCAACTTTTCGCCTGCAAAGTCTCGTCCAGGAGGAGAAGAAACGTCCTCTTGAGATTTGCTTGCATCTTCAATGAAGGAATCGCCCTCGACATGGTTGGCTCAAAGATAGACCGAATCAAAATCAAAATCAGCAAACTCACTGCAAGCTTGCAAAGCTATGGCATAAGAGCAGTAAGGGAAGGAGAAGAAGGTCCGAGCACTAGTCACGAAAGACTAAACCAGGTAAGGAGGTCTTATTCCCATCTTATGGAAGTGGATTTTGTGGGATTTGACGAAGACATCAAGACATTGGTAGCGGAATTGGTCAATCAATACACAGATCGTCGAGTTGTTTCTGTTTTTGGCATGGGTGACTTGGAAAGACCACTCTTGCTAAGAAAGTTTATCATCATCCCGACGTTAGAAGCCATTTTAATAGTTTCTCTTCGGTTTGTATCTCCCAGAAGTGGGAAAAGATGGATGTTTTAAAAGGAATCCTAATCAAACTTAGCCCAGAACAGAAGTCGGAGATCAAAGAAATGATGGAAGACGAATTAGCAGGGGAACTTTGTCAGATCCAACAGCAGAAAAAATGTTTGGTGGTTTTTGATGACATTTGGGACAATGATGTTTGGAACACCTTACAACAAGCCTTCCCATATGGATGCACTAGTTGCAGAATATTGCTCAGCACGCGTAACGGCGTAAGAAGGAAGTGGCTTGCCACGGTGATCCAAATGCTTTTCTGCATCCACTGGGGTTCCTAAACAGAGAAGAGAGTTGGCAGTTGCTAGTGAAGAAAGCATTCCCAGGAAGAAGAGGTACAAGTAAGTTCATAACCCAATGTTTCTAAAAGGCGATAGGCGAATCTAGTGCGGCCATTGAGCATTTGAGCATCTAGGCACTAGGTGCTTATTGTTTTGAATTATATATAAATAAATATATATATATATATATATGTAGGCAGCAATAAACAGAAAAATTTCCACAGAATAATGAACAACTGAAAGCTACTCCAAACATCGTCGGAGCCAAGATTTCTAAAGGGAAATCAAGGAAAAAGCCTTTTATTAAAGTTTAGAACTGAAATTCTTCTTACAAGTGCTTAAAAAGTTGCTTCTTGAAGCTGTGGCAGACCATATTTATAATACAATACTCCCTATAAAACACTAATATCAACTAGACTCTAGATTCTGATGGAGACATAAATACAGGATTGTTTGATATTGCGTATAGATTGAACAAAAAAAACTTTTGCTAAAACCCTATAAGAATAAAGGGATTTCACCTTTGTGGATCATGTAGAGGATCCATATGAGGAGACTAGGGTTTGAAAACATCAGATTGCGATTTGGTCAGATTTTTTTAATTTTCGCTGGACTGCGAAAATCGATTGTTTTCGCCATCGAAACGACCTCTGATCGTCCTGATTTTATGCGCGATGATAGTAACTTTGCGTTCCGAACGTCATATCCAAAAATCAGCCCGATCCAACGGTGCGATCAAAAGTTACGATTAATTTACGACTGCTGTGCCGAAAACCTAAAGATCTTCTATCGTATTCCTTCCACCATCAAATCTTGCACCGAGTGTGGGCTACGGTATCACGAAGATTTTCTCCTCTCTTAATAGAACAAATCCTAACTCATAAGAATTATTGTTATAATGAGAGGAGACTAGGTCGGCGTATATATAAGGCTACGATAGGGACCTTAAGGAGAAATAAGTGTTTGGGCTTCCTATGGAAAGTTGGAATCCTAATTCCACTATGAATTAGTTCCTTCCATAAATTATAATTCACACCACTAAAGAATTATAATTGCACTCCCGTCCTTATTTCAAAATTATATTTCGAGCTCCTTATTATTAAATACTTATTATTCTCCCCACGTTAAGATTACAGATAACCGTCACTTAAATTAAATTACTGACAATTATATTTAAATGACTTCTTAATCCTTGAGCTTACCACTTAACTTATTTGACATGTCGGATTAACATAATTCACCTGCAGGGTTTGACATGATCAAAACTTATAACCTTCTCAAGGGGCTATCATCAATCCCTATACCGGGACGTGGATTCTGTCAATAATTAATATTCATCATATATATAATATCGTCATCCAATTCACGAAGATTATTGATCCATAAATGAATCTAACTTTTAATGAGTCAAAACAACAAACACTACATATATATGTCTATTAATTATTTCAAGATTAAGAGCACAAGTAATCATAATAACCATGGGATTTTAAATTGTTTTATATAGTCAGTATAAAAACAATTAACCCAAACTGGTCATATTCAATACACACAAAGTGTACTAGCACAACGAGTTAAAACTATACCGTTTCCTGTAGTTAAGATAAACTACTAAAACTTGTGCTACAATTCTACCGATGGGTGTCCAATTCCATCTAAGACTGTGTACCATTAAATTTATATTCCACAAAAACCGATGATAAGATCTTCTGTGTGTAAGCTATACTCTACACACCAAATCATCTACTATATGGAATAAAAGACACACATGCACAATATTTATATAATGCAACCATTGCCCATACAGATTCTCATTAAAAAAGCAAAACCAAGTTTATAACATATCCAAACCAACAAGAAAATTATGGCTTTTAGTATATCACTCTAACAGATTCTTCATGGACTTGTCTTTTAGACTCCCCCACAAAGCATTAATATCAATTACAAATACCAACAGACCAGGTCCCTAAGCACAATTAATCCTTGGGACTTGGACAATTTTCAATACATAGTAATCAACAGTTTGACAGCTTTAGAATTAAATTACTGATTGCATCAATATATAGTGCTAGTGTAATGCAAAATCAGATGAAACATGGTCATTAAGTTCAATTCACTAAAAAAAAAAAAAAGATTGGAGTAAAATTTCCCATTCATTCGAAACTATCAATATTTCGAGCAACGATAAAAAGCCTGTGAAAAAAATAAGAAAGAAAGAAAGAAGCTACAATAGAAAGAAAAGAGGAAGAAAGTTCAAGATAAGGTTGAGCAAATAATGTTTATTTCCTTCCATTCTCTTAAATCACAATGTTTTTTTTTTTCAACAAAAAGAAAAAATGGCTGCTCTTTAAATAAGAAGAGAAAAAAAAAGAAAAGAAAGAAACTCATTTATCTGCATAGCTCGCCTAACACGATTAAGCGGCCACCTAAATCCGCCTAATTCATCAAGTGCCTAAGCGCAGTCTAGAGCCTAGGTGCTGCTTGGGCACCCCTTTTGTAACACTTTAATAATCCCATTAAAATAGTAGTTTAAGGTAGTTTTTGTTTATACCTCTAATGCTCAATGGAAGTCTATTCAGCATTAAACGGTAAAACTGGTGTTTGTTTTCTCACCTCTTCATGCTTAATTGAATTAAAATTTAACATTCAACATTAAGAAGCGAGCCATGTGTTGAATGTTTAATTTTTACTTTAATGATTATAGTTTTCCCAATTTTGCCCCTGTTCTTTATATTCGTTAACTATTGATGTATACCGTAATGATAAGGTTTAAATCGTGGAATGTGATCTATTGAACCTTCGGACCCAAATAAAATCAAGCATATTTCTTCTATCAAAGTTCTGTTCAGTATTAAGAATGCAAAGTTATTTAGTTTTCAACATCCAGAGGTTAAAAAAACAAACATTCCCTAAAGCATTTTTCATGAGTAATTGCTTGCAATCACCTCATAATCTCATTAGCTGCCTAACAAACAAAAATGTGCATCAATTTTATTCTTAAGTTGTCATTCATTCTTGTTATCCAGAGCCTAGAGTTGAAACTCAGATGGAGAAGAAAGGGAGGGAAGCGCTACGTACCTGCGGGGGTGTACCACTCGCTTTTGTTTTGCTCGGGGGACTATTGGCCAATGGACATACCTTAAATGAGTGGAAGAGCGTGCATCATAGTCTTGATCGGTATTTGAGGGGGGAAGGCATCGATATACAAGACCAAAGAGTTCAACAAGTGCTTGCTTTAGGTTATGACGACTTGCCATATCAATTGAAGTCTTGTTTTCTTTATATGGGTAATTTCAAAAAAGATTATAATGTGAGCATTGAAAAACTATGTCTTTTATGGATTGCTGAAGGAATGGTAGATCCTAAAGAAAAAGTGGAAGGAGAAACAATGATGGATGTAGCAGAACGCTATTTGGTTGAACTAGCACAAAGGAGCATGGTCCAAGTTGAATCATTAAATGAAGAATGATTTTGGAATATATTGGAACCATGGGGAACTTTGCCTCTCAAAAGTGGAAGATTCTCTATCACATGAAACTGTACATGATTCATCTTCATCATCAATGGGTATCACTAAAACACGTAAACTTGCAACTTATTTCGGATTGCGAATAGATACACCCCATCTCAAGGAATTCAAATTGCTTAGAGTTTTAGATTTTGAGGGGTTTTGACTTTGGTGGGAAGAGGATACCAGAGAGAATCGGGGACTAATCCACTTGAAGTACTTGAGTTTTAGAATGAGCAGGGAGTGCAAGTTGCCATCACCAATAGGCAATTTGCAATTCTTGCAAATCCTTGATATACGTGGTATATATATATATATTTCTGTACCGAATGTATTGTGGAAGTTGGAAAGCCTAAGACATCTACATCTTTCTGATAGTATTCGCATAAATGAAAAATTAACATTGGAAGGCTCGAGTGGTCTAGAGATATTGGAGAGTTTTGATACAAATATGTGTGTCCCGAAAGATCTCTTTAAATTGCCCAAATTGCGAAATTTGGAAGCAAAAGTTAGGGTGGGGAGTATGGAGGACATGGAAACAATCATCAACTATCTAAATGGTACTTCACACCAATTACGAGGTACATACCTTCATATTATACTTGCTTCTCAGGAAGAAGAGCCCTTTCTTGTCTCAAGAGGGTGGTGCTAGAGGGGAAAATAGGTCAGTTACTAGAATATTGTCAGGACCATTTCTCCATGAGCCTCACCGGAATGGCCTTATGGAACTCTGGACTTACGGAGGACCCAATGACAACACTAGAGAAGCTCCCAAACTTGAAATCTCTTGTATTAGCGGATGAAGCGAATGTTGGAAACGAAATGGTGTGTTCTGCTGGGGAATTCCCTCAACTTGGATGTCTAATTTTGAGTTGTTTGACCAAATTAGATAATTGGCCAGTGGATGATGGAGCTTTACCCGTTCTTTCTTCTTTAAATATTATTCGTTGCAAGAAAATGAAGAGGCTTCCTGAAGGACTGAAATTTCTCACTCACCTCCAAAAATTGTCGATTTATGATATGCCCAAGGCATTCGGAGATAAGGTTCGAGGAGAAGACTTAAATAATCCGGCGTGTGCCTTCTGCCACAATCGATGACGAGCTTACTTGATGAATTGGAGAGGTAGGAACTAGGTACTACTTTTCTTAATTAGAAATCTTATCAAATGTTTTTCGTAAGTTTTTTTTCACTTCATCAATTTTTTTTTTTTTTGGAACAAGTAGCAGAAGCCTATTTGTTGGTTAGACTGAACCGTTGAAGGACTGAATCACATGGACCACACTAGTTTGACCTGAAGCGGCCAAGAGAATTCATGTCATCCCCAATGGACACTATTTTTCAGCCAAATTCTTTCATTTAAGCATCTGAATATGCGAAATTACTATTGATGGCATGTTTGAATTTGCTAATAAGTTGAGTTATGAAGGTTAGATTTGCCTTGGGTCAAGTCTGGCGTGATTATCCCACGTTCTTGGTCATTTTTTTAGGAGTTATTTTGAATTTATTTCCTCACTCGCAATTCTCTTACCAATAAGGGGGTTTCTTTGTAATCATTAAGGTAGACTACTATTGAATAAAATTGTGAGTGTTTTTTGTATATTGATTGTTTATTGCTTACTTAACCAAGATTTGTCCATTACATAACTTTTTGCTACGTCATATTTTTTTTTTAATTATTTCACAGCGTCATTTTCAAATTTAATGAAGCCGTGTTATCGCAAAACTAGTCACATATTATTGAATAAAAGAGTTCTTTCTCGCACTTTAGCAGAGAAATACACCCAAGGAAATAATATATTCAATACTAAGGGTGTGTCTGTGTACATTGAATTGCGATTTTCAAAATTACAATTTCAAATATTAGATTGAACAGGGTAATAGATATATACATATATGGTTTGTATAAATAATATGGTTTGAAGATCAAAAGGAAAGGAATAAAGGACAAAAGCTATACCAAAATAAAATTTTGCTAAAGTTAGAAAGAACAGGGTAGTGGCACTAGTTCAATTATTGCGAAACTTTCATCTTAGGTGCTCGTTTGGTTAAGTTTTGCTTCATTCCTAAAATCCAATATATTTCACACTAGAATTTTCTCTTAGTCATGTCAAGAAATTAAATCATAGATTAATAAAATTCAAACTTTCTATGTGGAATTATTATTTTGAATTTTAGATACGAACAAAAACTCGAAACGAACGTGGCATTATTGCATGAGATACTCATTCACATAGTATAAAAACATTTTTTTTATGAATGTACTAAAAAAAAGCAATTTCACATAGAACTCGCTTCCGATTAGCGGGGGAGGTCTTGAGTTCGATTCATGAATGTACTAAAAAAAACAACTTTTTTTAAAATACTATTTAATTGCAGTTAGTATACTTTAATGCATATGCATTTACAGTGATGATGGTTTTGAGGTTTATATATAACTTTTTGTGTATGTTTTCTAGTGATATGTGTAGTGACTTTGTGGAAGGGGAATTTTATCGATTGATGTCTAAATTTGGAGATAATATAAAATTATTGTATTTATTCATTTATCAAGAAAAGTACATTAATTTTGTGCACATACTATGTACGTTTTACTAGCGATTAGTGATTTTGCCAATTAAATCATGTACCTTATTGGCATTGAAATAAATGCTTTTTGCTCACTATATTACGTGGCTTAAAGCAATAACTCAGATGATAAATTTGAGTTGGCATACCAAATGCCCTTAAGACGGTATTAATTATTTTAATTGATTTATTATTATTATTTATTATTTATTATTTATTGTTATCGTGACTTTGTATTTTTGTATGCTATACAATTACATTCTCCCATAACTTTTTGGGATACAAGTCTAATTGTGGAACTAGATTACACCGGTGGGTCCGACTAACTTGTTGAGTTTATTTAATTGGAAATGAGTAAAAATGAACTTCATAAGAATTTTCTTTTTTTAAATACAAAGAATAATACTCTTTTGATATAAGGGTCTATTTCTTAATTTTATTAGCGTAAACTTTATGTTTATCAATTATGTTTTCAAATAAGGATTTTCACCAAAATTGTATTTTGTTCAAATTTAACTTTGTAATCTAAAAAATTGAGTGCAAATTTGTTTTGCTTGGCTTGTTTTTATTTTTTGACAATTATAAAGCAATTTCAAATAATCCCTAATACATAATAATATGCTTGGCGTGTTTTTATTTTTTGACAATTATAAAGCAATGTCAAATAATCCCTAATACATAATAATATATTAAAAAATAAGGAGTGTAAACATAACTTTGCAAAACCTAAAAATTATCATATGTATTTTTTTCAATAAATATATTTAAACTTATAATTTGTTAAAATAATACAAAAGCACTACCAATTAAACACTTAGAAATAATATTCGCTTGAAAAGGTAAGTTTCTATCACCATTTTTATATATCTATTTCAACCGGGGGCAGTCGACGAGATACCCTTAATTTATGTATATTTATGTATACACACATTTGCAAAATGTTTCCAGAGAGAGAAGACTTGAAGGTTGGTTTGATTGAGAGCCGGAATGGGTGGCGGGAGTGTGGGAGTATGCTGGAATACTGGCAGTGGTGGTGGTGCTAGTGGGTGGTTGGACATGTTGCTGTTGGTTGAACATGAGTTTTTTTTTAAATAAAA
The DNA here is from genome assembly GCA_021464415.1 of Lonicera japonica. Lineage (NCBI taxonomy): Eukaryota > Viridiplantae > Streptophyta > Magnoliopsida > Dipsacales > Caprifoliaceae > Lonicera > Lonicera japonica. The sequence goes on along the minus strand of JAKCWG010000448.1, from coordinate 5,440 downwards.
ATAAAAATTATTTATGTGTTTTATGTATAAAGTGTAGTGTGCAAATAGGAAAAAAATGCAGTTTGTAAGATGGGAGTAAAACCAAATAATTTGTAGAGTATAAATAGTGTCACTGGTTGTTTGATTTTATATATTTGTTACTCAATTGTTCATTGCTCCTAATTAAGTATGTGATTGTGATAGTCTATGAATAGAGTAAATCTAATTTCGAGACGATTTAAATACATGCAACAATGTGATAAACTAATCGATATAATGTAATACATTGATTAGTCGTTTTGTAATTATTTATTTTTGCATGGGGGTATAATAGGAAATGTCCTTTATAAAAATTGACCAATTTTGCTACAAATCGAAATTGTACAATGTATAAATTATTTTAAGGTTTACACCATATTTAGTTGTTCTAGACCCGCTATATTTTTATACGCACTTCTTATACAAGTTGATACCAATCAAATATAAAAGAAATGTTAGCAATACTTGAGTGTGGCTCTCCAAACTTTCATTAGTGAAACTTGAATCTGAAATATCTCTTAAGTTGGAGTCTGTGGCTTTCTTAAATAGGCTAAGCCACTTACTCATTAGCTCAGAGTCTTTGTACTTACCCCATTTACTAAAATATCGTTTTTAGTTGAAAATACATTCAGACAATGTAATACCAAAATTGCCCTTCATGTTTAAAGATGTATTAATTAGATTTATCCTACCATGGTGGGCTAAATCTAAAAAGGAGGTTAGGATTTTGGGCTAAAAGCCAGCCTTTTTCAGTGATACAAATTTAGACGTGACTCAAATTTAGCACTATAAACAGATATTTTATCACTAAAAAATGTTGTCTCAATGCATTAGAGTTAGAAGTGTCAAAAAAGAAGCGTATTTGATTACTAATAACACTACTCTTTTGAAATTAGTTTTGTTTAGAATAAAGCATATATAATTCGTATAAAAATATAATTTATATGAATTACACTTAAAAAGGGATAGAGATAATATATGGAAAGACGATTCCTAAATGCTAGGTAATAATGTACTTTGCAAATGAGAATCATTTTCTTTTCTTTGCGGTTCTCAATCTCTCCTCCCTTATGTTTTCTCTCCTCTCCTAAAATTTCAAAGCAATGTTAAATGGTTCTATCTACCTGTTCCGAGAAACACGAAAATGCATATTTTCAGAATATGCTTTTGCCATAACAGAATATGCTTGGGAAAATGTTATCCCAACTAAGTATAATTTTTTCCCATCAAACTTCTAGTTGTTGTATCGGTATGATTGAAATGAAAGCATGTTTAGTTTCAGGTACTCTTCAAGATTGTTTGAAGCATCCATATGTCCAACACCAGAACGCTGCTACATAATCGTTTAAAATAAACTATTATTGCATTTTGTTGAATAATATAAAAGGAGTAACAGATCTTGAAGGTTAAAATACAATTTAGAGCCCTTTAAATACAAAAGAGAGTAATATGATGTGTACATACGCTATACTGGCGTAAATTAAAGGTATTTATTTTTTCAATTTTCAAAAACTTCTACCATTGGATTTCAACTTGTTTTGATTTGCTTCTTTTCATTCGTGTGTTTAGTATGTTAAGATTATAGAAAATAGAGAAATATTATTAAATTGATTGTTTACAATTATTATAGTGGAGACCCTTTATATGGGGTTATGAGAATGATACAAATAAGGAATTAATATATAGAACTTTGTTGACTTTAAAGTCAATTAATCTTATTTTGATAATTACAATAAGTTAATAAAGTGTTATTTAACTCGGTTGTTCCAATGATGATAGCCATTTTAACCGATATATCTTCCGACCAAGTGTAACTTCAAACCGAAGCAAATCTCACACAAGCTTTACAAACGCATCTACTCACAAGAAATGAACTCAAGTGATATACATGTGCTATACAAAGCCAAGAAAAGATCTAGATCATCAAGCAAGTGAAGATATGCACAAGAATGATCTTCACATGTTCTACAAGTTATCAAAACCAAGAAAGGATCAAGAACATCAAACAAGTGAAGATACGCACAAGAAAATCGAGCATCACGAAGACTCGAATTATCATTAAATGGAGTGAGTGCTTAGATTTTATGTAAAGATACTTTATTGATCAAATCCCTATAGCTCAAACATATTCATGCATCTTTTAAAGATTGATTTGAACTAGCTTGAAATTGAATTTATTTGAAAAACATCATTTTACAAAAATCGAGTTTCAAAATAAATTAATATTAATTTTAAATGATCATATTTTAAGCTATAATAAAAATGGGTATCTTAGAAACATATATTTGAGGTTCAAAAATCATTAGAATTTTATTTGGAACTAAATTATTAAATTGGAAAAATATTTTTATTTTTCGTTTAAAATTCGCTCAATTTTTTCCCAGTTTTGATCTAACGGTAAAATGGAGGCCTTCCCAAACTCCGATCATTTTGAAATTTTTACAGTAGTTATACAACATCTCCTAGAAATTTTAAAAAAAATTTGAGCATGATCCAACGGTCAAATTGGGAGAAATTAACAAAACAAGTTTGAATTTCTTTTGTCAAAACTAGCTGTTGGAAAGTTTGAAAATGTATACCTTGGAGCCAAAACCTCTCTTAGTCATCCCCAACGGCCATATGGTTTTGCAAGCTATAAATATGATGTCCTAGACATGTTTTAACACACTTGAATCATTCTACAAACTTATTTTACATATATACAAAGTTATTCAAGTATTCAATTCATTTTATTGATCATATTCTTCATTTTTGAGCTATATATTTTGATCAATTTTGATATCTCTTAGTATGAGCTTCATTTGTATTTTGTCATATACAAGAGAGATATTGTATATTGGTGTTTGTCACCAAAACTCATTTGAATCATAATTGTGAGAGGTGTATCTCATAGATTAGCAAGAGGGATTTCTTGTGAAAGTATTGAAGGTGTTTTTAATACTTGTGAGAGTGTGTGATAAGAATACACTTGTAGAGGTTTAATCTTCACCCGGAAGGAGATCGGTTGTAGTGGAAATTCTCGGGGAACTAACCGAGCGCGGAGTAGGGGAAACAAGCCGAACCGTGTGGACAAAAAATCTTCGACTTCAAATTGGTTCAATCTTTCTTACTCAATCTCTTTATTTATTTATTATATTAATTGATTGAAGTTGCTTATATTATTGCTTATTCTTGGGATTGATTATTTAATTGATTGTTTTCCTTGATAAACCTATTTAACTAAGTTGCTTTGCTTAAATAATTTAAAAACGTTTTAATTCCGCATTAAGTTTTTAAAACCCTATTCACCCCCCCTCTAGGGTATTTTCCGACCTACAATAATCAATGCAGAGATTTTGAGATTGCTAGCTAGTCAACTGTTATAAATGATAACTGTATAAATAACAAATATAAAACATATATTATATATGTTAACATAGTAATTGTCTGGTAGTTTCCATTCCTGCATATATAATATGTTGCTAGACACAAAACCAAGGGTAAAAGGTACTCTCATTTGTACCCATATGTTCGATTAAAGTTATATTGACATGCTATATCTTGAATCAAAACGCGTTGAAGTAAAAGCAAGTAATTGAAGACATCATATCCTTTCTAGTGCCACATGTTCGATTAAATATCCATATGAATACATGAAAAATGACACACTATCTCTTCTTAGCAATCAAATCAATAACAAACATAAAATCAACCATTAGCCGCTGTCATGTATTATATATTAGGAGATTTTTCCCTTTTGAAAGATAATTCACAATGCAGAATGAAAATGGGCAATTAAGCACTTACGGCAAACACATTTTTTATTTCTATTAATTTTGTTAAAGATATTTATATGACTTGAATTCTACTTTGACAAGCTATTATGATCATTCTCCTTTATCAAGGCTGGAGATGGTATTTGTTTGCACCAATTTTCTCAACTACATGAAAATCTACATTTATGGACTTGAAATTTTCAGTCATTTTATATCCTATGTTAGCTAAATTGTATTTTTCCGTTTGTAACTCTTAGTATAAATATACAACTAATTCTTTTCTTTTCTTTTCTTTTTTGTGATTTTAATGTGAGCCATAGTTACTTCAGCAAAACTTTGCAGGTAAGGATATTCATGCCAATAGTAATAGTTTTATAGTTAGATATTTTGATCTCACAATAGCAGTAAAATTAAAGCCCTTGCCACTAATTAAAGAATTTATGTTAGTTTTGCATATTTTTTTTAGGTTATTGGCCTTTATTTAAATGAAAAATAGTGAATGGATGTGGCTCCTTTGTAGCCTCCATATTTTCCCTACTTCAAAATCGTTTGTACTCGTGATTCAGTTGAATATAATCTCAGCCACATTTGGATGTGAGGGTACGTGGTGATCGAGATGGAGATTTCCATGTTAGAGAAATCATGCCTCCTTTATATATGGCTCTATAAGTTGTTTAGTTTCGTTTTGAGCAATTTTTTTTTCCTTTGGCCCTTAGGGAAAAAAAGGGAAGTCTAAAGTCTTTTCCTTTGGAAGTATTACAAATCCTAGGAGTAAAATGGAACTCACAATATCTTCCAGGTGGAAAGTAAGGGCCAATGGCCCTTGAGCTAAAGGTTTTGGGCAACAATTATCTTATTCATTGTAGTAAACACCATCGCAGTCCTTAATCGCCTCTCCCTCTTGATTGCGTCTCTCTGTTTCTCTCGTTGATAATGTTGTGACTTTCTTTTTCTTACTCGAGTTCAAGATCCAAGATATTGTTGTTAATCTAATATCTTCCAAGGCTTCTCTCATTAAGTATGCCACGTAAAACAAGAGCGGGGAGGGAAGGCGGAAGAACACTGTCTTCAACCTTGGGCTTTTGATTTCAAAGAATGAATGAGAATAAAATTCATTGAATTTTCAAAGAACAAGAAAAAAATTTCATAATATTTTATTAATTCATGAATGGTTGGTTAGTTACAATGATAAAAACCCTTCACAAGGAAATTGAATTATTATAATCTAATTGCTATATTTAAAACCTACCAAAAAAAATATTCAAATTCAAATTTCAAGTTTCAAAATTCCAAAAATACTATAAATAAGGAAACTATTTACCCTAATTAATAACATAAAAAAGCAATAAAATAATAATATGATATATCTTCATTTCCATTGCATCATTCACCCATTTTTCAAAAAAAAGCTAGTCCTTGAGTTTAATACAGAAAATTGTTGTCATCCATACCAGTCAATCAGGTATTTGGTTAGTTTGACAACCGAATAATTAATTTCTTCACATCAAATCTTTCCCAAAAAAATGATTTTTCTTTTTGTTGTCAATGAAATATTGCAATACTTGGGAACCAAGATAGGTGATGAACATGTTAACACCAATAAAATCGACATCTTCCAAAAATGTCTTCAATTTCTTCTCCACGATACTTATTTTTGACTAATTTCA
>JAKCWG010000447.1:0-100000 GCA_021464415.1 Lonicera japonica | reverse complement strand
TTGTTTGATCGAATATATTTGTTACTCAATTGTTAATTGCTCATAATTAAGTATGTGATAGTCTATGAATAGATTAAATATAACTTCAGGACGATTTAAATATAAGCAACAACATAATAAACTAATTGATATAATGCAATACATTGATTAGTTGTTTTGTAATTATTTGTTTTTGCAGGGGGTATATACAATAGGAAATTTCCTTTATAACAATTGACCAATTTTGCTGCAAATCGAAATTGGACATTGTATAAATTATTTTATCACTCAAAAATGTGTTCTCAATGCATTGGATTTATAAGTGTCTAAAAAGATGCTGATTGGAATACTAATAGTATTACCCTTTTGAAATTAGTTTTGTTAAGAATAAAGAATAAATAATTCGTACAAAAATATATTTTATACAAATTACACTTAAAAGGGATAAAGAGAGTGGAAAGACAGTTCCTAAACGCTACATAATAATGTATTTTGTAAACGAGAATCATTTTATTTTCTTTGGTTTTCTCTCTTCTCCTGAACTTTCAAAGCAATGTTAAATGGTTCTATCTACCTGTTCGGAGAAGCACGAAAAATGCATATTTACAGTAAGTAATAACAAAAGCAAAACATCATCAAACTAATATAGAAATAATATAAAATAGCCACACAAAAACATCTATAAACTCCCTTTCTCCTTGCATCACATAGTAAGCTTTTGCCATAATAGAATATGCTTGGGAAATTGTTATCGCAACTAATTATAAATATTTTCCCATCAAGCTTCTATTAGTTGTATCTGTATGATTGAAATGCTTACTATAAAGCTCCATGTACTCTTCCAAATATGGGACTCGACCTTACAGATTGTTTGAAGCATCCATATGTCCAACCACCAGAACGCTGCCACATAATTGTTTAAAATAAACTATTAACACATTTTATTGAGCAATTTTAAAGGGCTAACACATCCTGAAGGTTAAAATGGAATTTAGAGCCCTTTAAATACAAATGAGAGTAATATGATGCGTACATACGCTATACTGGCGTAAATTAAAGGTATTTATTTTTTCAATTTTCAAAAGCTTCTACTATTGGATTTCAACTTGGTTGATTTTCTTCTTTTCATTCGGTGTGTTCAATATGTTAAGATAATAGAAAACATAGAAATATTATTAAATTGATTGTATAAAACTATTACAATGGAGACCCTTTATATAGGATTACGAGAATGGTACAAATAAGGAAAATATAAAACTTAATCAATGCAGAGATTTTGAGATTGCTAGCTAGTCAACTCTTATAAATGGTAACTGGATAAATGACAACTAGAAAATATATATTATATATGTTAACATATATATAATATATGTTGTTAGACACAAAACCATGGGTAAAAAGTACTCTCATTTGTACTCGTATGTTTAATTAAACTTATATTGACATGCTATATATCTTGAATTAAAACACGTCGAAGTAAAAGCAAGTAATTGAAGACGTCATATCCTTTCTCCTGCCACATGTTCGATTAAATGTCCAACAGAATAAGTAAAATGCGTGAAACATTATCTCCTCTTAGCAATCAGATCGATAATAAACATAAAATCAACCAATAGCCGCTATCATGTATTATATATTAGGACATTTTTCCCTTCTGAAAGATAATTCACAATGCAGAAGGAAAATGGGGAAGCACTTACAGCAAGCAATTTTTTTATTTCTATGGACTTTGCTAAAGATTTTTTTACAACTTGAATTATACTTTGGGAAGCTATTGTATGTACGTGATCATTCTCCTTTATCAAGGCAAGAGACGGAATTTATTTGCCCAAATTTTCTCAACTACATGAAAATGTACATTTATGGACTTAAAATTTTCAGTCAGTTTATATGCTATGTTAGCTAAATTGTCTTGTTCCGTTTGTAACTTTTAGTATAGATATATAAATAATTTTTTTTTTGGGAGGTGTGAGCCATAGTTACTACCGCAAAAACTTTTCTAGTAAGGATATTAATGCTAGTAGTAATAGTTTTATAGTTTGATATTATAATCTTGCAATAGCAGTAAAATTAATTAGTAATAGCACTAATTTAAAACTTTTAAGACAGTTTTGCATATTTTTTAAGGGCAATTGGGCATAAGGGCTCATTCTAATAACAATATAATTATAAAGGACATTTAAAAATTATACATGTAAATTAAGGACACTGTACGAAAAAAAAATAATACCCCTTCCTTTTAACATCTCACGTCTCATTATGACACAATCAGCAACCAGAAGGTGCTAAATCCATTTAGCACCTTCTGGACAGCAATTAAAATGTGCTAAATGCACTCCAGAAAGTTCTAAATGCATTTATCACCTTCTGGACAGCAATCAAAAGGTGCTAAATGCACTCCAGAAGGTGCTAAATGCATTTAGCACCACCTGGACAGCAACCAAAAGGTGCTAAATGCATTTAGCACCTTTTGGATAGCAATCAAAAGGTGCTACATACGCTCCAGAAGGTGCTAAATGCATTTAGCACCACCTTGACAGCAACCAGAAGGTGCTAAATGCATTTAGCACCTTCTGAACAGCAATCAAAAGGTGCTAAATGCACTCCAGAAGGTGCTAAATGCATTTAGCACCACCTGGACAGCAACCAAAAGGTGCTAAACTCATTTAGCACCTTTTGGGCAGCAATCAAAAGGTGCTACATACGCTCCAGAAGGTGCTAAATGCATTTAGCACCACCTGGACAGCAACCAGAAGGTGCTAAATGCATTTAGCACCTTTTGGATAGATGTGAACACCCCAATCCACGACTCTCGTGCGAACACTGCTTTTTTTGAAATGAGCATCTTGCATCAAGGGTTGAGTCATCATGCATATAGAAGACCGTTAGGAAAGACTCCAATTCTAGACGCAGCGGGAGTCTGGTATAACCTTTGTTGCCTCTTCGCTTACTAGGACGGGGATCGACCTAGTTGAGTTTTTTTATAGCCAGCCGCACGCCCCCCAACCGCACGGTTGGCGCATACCCTAGCCGCACGGTTGGCTCCCAACCGTACGGTTGGCACCTAGCCACATGCCCCAACCGCACCCCATGCGGCTACCCCCTGCGATTGGCCTCTTTGGAGCATTTTTTGGCAGAAATTTAGCTATAAATAGGACCCTTGGGATCCCATTTGAGAGGAACAATCGATAGTGTTTTAGTAAGGTGAAATTCTACCAAAATCGTGGAAAAGTCCTTTTCTTCGGGTGAATTCTTAGAAAGTAAGGGAGTTTAGTGAGAGAAGGTTAGTGAGAGGAAGTTTTGGAAAGAGAGTCCTAGAGAGAGAAAGAGGCAAAGAAGGAAATCAAGGCAACGCTCTTCTTGCTTCTTCAAGCGCATCAGGTACGTCTTTCTACAACTTTTCTAAATTTCAATACTGCATTTCAATATTCGTTTTAATATAGAAAATTAGATAGCTTGCAAAAAAGTCCACTACTTTCAAAATAAGTCCATTCTAAGTTTTACAAGAAATCTAAAATTCATTTTGACACGTTGTCAAAACAAACTAAAATACAAAAACAATTTCCAAACAAGTGGAACTACGAGACTCTAATTTCATTCTACGAATTAATATGTATGCGCTCGCAAAGCTCAAGTCTAATTTAAAAATACAATTTTAAACTAAATTTATCCGGAAAGGACTATTGTGAAAATAATTCGAACTACTTGCAAGATATCTAAAATAGGAATTAAATACATGATCCATTAAGAGACCGATAGGGCGAATTGGGTGCCTAACACCTTCCCAATTCGTAATGTAGTTCTCGAACCCTAGCAAAGTAAATTTTTAATGAATCTCTGGTTTTAAACGTATGAAAGATAATTCGTTCCGAATTGTCCTTTGTACGATCTTTTGTTTGTTTTCTCGTAAAACAAACTGGCGACTCTACAAAACACGTTTTCCTTTAAAACAAGAGAAAAAACGAGAATGAGGACTTCCCTCTCACGGGGGTCGTGGGGTCCGGTAATAACAGGATCTGGGAGTAAGGTAACACCCCTTACCTTCTAAGGCGTGCTGTACTCTGCATACAAGGATAACCCCCTTGACACCATACTGTCTACATAGCTCCTGGTAAACCATGTGGCTAAGTAGACAGCATTGGTCAAGGTAACCCCCTTATCTGCAGAGCCATCCGACCTCATCAGAGTTTGGAATTCAAGCAATGTTCGCCGGACCTGCACAAATAAAAGGACAACACCAAGCAGAGTTTACTTGGTGCTCGCTGTGAGTAAAAACTGGGTTCGGCTTGCCTTGGCCTCATCAGGGGGACGGCTCCAGCCCCCGACCAGTTTTGGGAAGAAGAAAGAGAAGAAGAGAAAAATCCTCCGGTAATAACAGGATCTGGGAGTAAGGTAACACCCCTTACCTTCTAAGGCGTGTTGTACTCTGCATACAAGGATAACCCCCTTGACACCATACTGTCTACATAGCTCCTGGTAAACCATGTGGCTAAGTAGACAGCATTGGTCAAGGTAACCCCCTTATCTGCAGAGCCATCCGACCTCATCAGAGTAAGGTAACCCCCTTACCCCATACCTAGAGCCATCCGACCTCATCAGAGTAAGGTAACACCCCTTACCTTCTAAGGCGTGCTGTACTCTGCATACAAGGATAAGCCCCTTGACACCATACTGTCTACATAGCTCCTGGTAAACCATGTGGCTAAGTAGACAGCATTGGTCAAGGTAACCCGAAGGTGCTAAATGCATTTAGCACCGCTTGAACAACAACCAAAATGTGCTAAAATGATTTTAGCACCATTACAAAACATAGAATAACAAAATTGATAAGATCAACATCCACTCTATTTATATTTATGTATATATGGATCGACGTAGGGATCGTAAAAAAAAAGTAGTTACGATTAGAATTTTTTTTTAATATCCCGTTGGGCTATTGAAAATGGTCGATTTCAATAACAAAACGATCTCTGATCATCCTGATTTACATGATAATATAGCAACTTTGTCTTCTGAACAACATATTCGAAAATCAGCTAGATCCAACTGTTCAATCAAAAGTTATATCTGTTTTATGATTACCTCTGCAGGAAAAAAAAAGAGAAGAAGATGAGAACGGTGCCCCGATCCTCTTGGCGAAACGATCGGAAAGTCAAGTAGTGGTGGTGGTGGTGGAGGAGGAAGTGAGATCGTTGGTCGGAGCTAAGGTTGGTCTATTGATTTTAGAGATAGAGAGAGAGAGAGCAATGTATTTGATTTTAGAGAAAGAGAGAAGATAGAAGAAATGAGAACTGAAGAGAGAGAGAGAGAGATTTGTTATTTTTAACATTAACTTAAACTAATTAGGGGTATATTTGTCCATCAACATTTATCATTTTCCTTAAAATAAATTAATATTATAAAAAGTGTCTTTATTATAAAACCAAATTATGAAATTAGTACTACTTTTCTTTATTAAACATGAGTCCGTCCTTAGAGTTATAAAACATTACGGAGCGAGGCCCTATAACCCATTATCTCTATTTTTAGGTTATTGGCCTTTATTTGAATGAAAAATAGTGAATGGAGATGGCTCCTTTGTAGCCTCCATAGTTGCCCCACGATCCGAAATCATTTATACTCGTGATGTAGTTGAATATAATCTCAGCCACATGTGGACATGAGTGAGTGAGATGAACACTTCTATGTGAGAGAAATCATATGCATGCTTCCTTTATAGCTCTATAAGTTGTTTGGTTCTGAGCTTTTTTCCCTTGGCCCAAAAAAAGGTCTAAAGTCTCTTCCTTTGAAAATATTACAAATTCTACAAGTAAAATGGAACTCACAATATCTTCCAAGTGGAAAGTAAGGGCCAATGTCCCTTGAACTAAAGCTTTTGGGCAACAATTATCTTATTCACTCAAGCAAATACCATCACAGGCCTTAATATCCTCTCCCTCTTGATTGCGTCTCTCTGTCCTCTCCGTGATAATGTTAAGACTTTCTTTTCTTACTAGAGTTCAAGATCCATGATATTTCTGTTAATCTAATATCTTCCAAGGCTTCTTTTATTAAGTATATTCTTAATTTACTACGAACTTTGTGAAGCTAATGATGATTCATTTGTTTCTATATTACATGAGTTTGTGATCAATTGGTAAGTTAATTATTCATTTCATAATGTCTATGTTGTTGCTTCACTGTCTTGCTAGCAATGACAATAGACTAAACCTTTAATGTAGAGTTTGATTAATTGCCTGATAGAAGAACTTGTTAGAAAAATTGATAGGCCCCTTTGTTGCCCACTTAGTTTCTTTTGCTTCTTATGTCTTTTGTAATTATATTCAATAAGCGAGCTGGAGTCGGACATATTGCAATTTAGTCAACTATGGTAAAAGCGTCCACGTATCGGGTGGGTTACACCCAAGTACTTTGTATTACAGAGGAAGTAGATGCAATTAATGCCATCTTTAACCATTTTCAATTACTTTACCTAATAATGTCATTAATTGTATTTTCTCTTTCTATTGCTCACCCATATGAACAATTTCCTTTATCTTAGTACTTCCTAAGGCCATCTCCAATGGCTTTTTCTGAAAAATCATTTATATCCTACGTGTCATTATATATTTACTAAATTTATGTATCTATTTCGTAGTATAATTGTGTTGATAGAAAATTCTAAAAGCAATAATCTAAAATTTTGTTTTCTATATCTTACTTTCTTATGAGGTGGCGCCTCATCTTAAAAAATATAACTAATTTTATTGTTTAAATAATTCCAGGGTCCATTTATTTGTTTCCATGTAAAAATGTTGATAGAAATTTTCCATGCGACTCAATTGCCACATCATATGGAAATGGATATAGAAACTACCATTAGAGATAATTTTTAGTACTTTGGATTTCAATTATACAAATTTGGATTGGTAGAAATTACCATCAGAGATGACATAAATTACACAAGTTGTTTTGTTATTCATTCTTAATTACAGCCGGTGCTTTATTTTCCATCCGTTAAGGTACTGCCCTTCCAAATATCCATATTTCCTTTTAACTCATCAACTTCTTGTATGTTTGTATTTTCAAAGTCTGTGAATATTAGCACTCCATAAAAGTATTATTTCATTCCACAATAACATTTAGAGACACGTTTTCATGATTGTTGGTAATGCTTTTGTGTTCCTAAAAGTTCTTTTGGAGTGCTAAAGTATGTTTTATGGAATGCCCATAGTAACACCCTATTTTAAAAAGTGTTTTTAAATACACCCACAAAATTATTCAACTCACCCCTATTTAAAAAACATTAAACTCACCTAATCAAATCTTACAAAATCATGTAAACTCGCCCCAACTATTTTTCGATTGCCAAACAAAATATTATCTTTCTTTAATTTCTCTCTCTCCCCCATTGACATTCTCTCTCTGCCACCGATTACTAGGTTGGGTTTGCTTAAATGAACCCACCAATTTATTTTTCTCACCCCAATTTAGAGAAACTTGCAACTCACCTCACTAAATTCTTTCAATTCCTTTATACTAACCACCAATATTTACAAAGCCAAACAAGTCACTAAACTCATTTTAAACATCTCTTTGTAGGCATAATGTTCTTACACCTAAAATTCCAGCGAAATTACTGATTATCTTTGTTGTTTCAAAATCCACATCCATTATTACTAAACTCCATTCCTTTAAACAAAACAAACACCTAATTATCTTCGTTAATTGATTACATTCCAAAAAGAATAAAAAAAAATAAAGAAGTATAAAGAAAAATAAATTCCTAAAACAAAATTTTAATTCTTTAATCCTAATAATTAAGTAATACATCTTTATATTTTTAAAATTCAATGATGAAAGAAATTCATTGAATTTGGCATGCTTCGAAAATACAGAGAGGACCTTCTTTATTTTCTTTCTTTTTTTTCCCCTTTTTTTCGTTTAAATTTATAATGAGGGTGTTTTTTGAATGTTAGTATGCAGTTTAGGATTAAATGAGAGTGATTGTAAAAGCTTTAAGTTTTAATTGTAGGATTAGTAGAAAAGGAATATAATAAAATTCTCACTCCTTCCAAAAATTACCTAGGATATTTTTACAATATCCATTTCCACCATTGCACGTGAGAATACATTTAGTTCAAGGAGGAGGGTAGTGGATCATTTTAGGGCATTCTTAACTCCTAGAATGGCAGAGACATTAGTTTGTACTAGTGCTTGGCTTAAAACGAATGAATTAAGCTTCTATAACGAACCAATGGACAAGATACTTCAATTTTATAATGAGATGGAAGACATGGAATCAAGTAAGATATGCTTTAATTTATGTAATGATTTTTGTTATTAAGTATTTAAGTTGATATTCAGTATCCACCTTCAATTACTGTTCTAAATGAAACTAATGTGTTTCATTATTTTTATTTTTCATTTTTAATGTAGGTGTGATCTCTCAATCTTCTGCAAGTTCAATGCCTCGTTCGCAGAAGAACTGGATATTTTATTTGGTTTTGAATTGGAGTTTGGCTTGTAACTTTAACTTATAATTTAGACTTTTAGTTTTATGTTTTTGCATGCCAACTATTTTAGCTTTTAGTTGTGCCACTGTTGGATATTGCATGGAGATTGCTAGATATTGTGCCTAGGCAGCCATCGTTGGATAGTGGATATGAGCTTGTTTTGTGCTACGGTGGATTTTGCTTTCCTTTTAATTGTTTTGTTTTGTTGTGTTGATATGGGGTTTTTTTTTTCTTTATTTAGTTATAATTTTTAAGTTTGTTTTGATTTTCAATTTTGCATATACCTATAATTACAAAAGCCCACTGTTTTTTGAAGCTTATTTTTTTGGTAATACACAGTACCATACCAATTTTTTTTAAGCTTGAAGTGTAAATAGGTTATGTTTTTGTTATATATCCAATTGTTATTCATTTTTCTGTTGCCTTTTTTTTTTCTTCTTTATAGCAGAATTTATCTTCAAATTCATCAATTTGGTACTTTTCATAATGGAATTACATGCATTGGGCTTATTGTATTTTCTTTGGCCTGTGAAGATTTAAGCCTATTATGATTTGCATTCAACACCGAGTTGAATTTACTAGTATAAATATAATCGTATTAAAAGTATAAAATAATTGTGAGATATTTATAAATTCATAATATTAGCATACACTTATTTAAAACACAACAAAAGAGTCAGACCTTTTGCTCAAAGCCTTTCAACGAGACTAGGCTAAACTTAATTGAACGAATTATTTTGTGAGAGAATGAACCAAGTTATTTATAGAATAGGTAAATTCTACCCATTAACAGTTCAACTTAAAGCGAAACACTTTATATTGTTTATGAGTATATTTATGAGGCAATGAGCTAAAAGGGTTTCCTCTATAATTATATTTAGGGGAATGACACTTTACCGTCCAGGACTCTAGCATCCATTACCGGAGTATTATGACCTCACCGGAGCTTTAGCATGGGTACTGCAAATCTGTTTTTGCACTAAATCAGTTGCGACTAACGATGCGTAGTCTAGTACAAATATGTTTTTGCATTAAATCCTCAAGCAACTCATGATCTTTTTTTAATGAAAATTTGTTTTTGCATTAAATCCTCAATCAATAAATCATACATATTTTAGTGCAAATCCATTTTTGCACTAAATACACAAGCATCAAATGATACATATTTTAGTGCAAATATGTTTTTGCACTAAATTCTCAAGGAACTCATGATATATTTTTTGTGCAAAACTGCTTTTGCACTAAATCCGTAAATAATTAATGTTAAAAATTTTAGTGCAAATATGCTTTTGCACAAAATCCGTAGATAAATTGAGATATAATTTTTTGTATAAATTCTTTTTTGCCCTAAATCTGCAAGCAATTAAAGATGTATATGTTAGTGCAATTTTTTTTTGCATTATATAAAAATTCTCGTCGGAGTGGCCACTGGTGTAACTACCTGAGCTCTCACCCAAAATGGCCAGCCCAAGTTATAAGTTCAATTCATTGTTCCCACATATATACCAAGGACCTTCGTATTACACTAGTGATGTGGGATATTTCGGGTCATTACAATCTCCTCCCATTAAATCCCTAACATCCTCGTTAGGCCGGGATCACACACAATGAATCGGCCATAACTATCCGCATGCCGTCAGCCGCACAAACTCGACCCACAATATTCACACCTCACGTGGTAGTGGTCCTGACTCCGCTCTGATACCATATATAACCACATGGGTTCTCCTGAAAAATAGATAACCCAAGTTATAAGTTAGGTTCATTGTTCCCACATATATATCAAGGACCTTTTCAGTACACTAGCGATGTGGGATATTTTGGGTCATTACAACTGGAATCCATGTGGGCGGTGGTGGCGAAAGAAGTTAGTGAGGCTTAATAACCACCAATGGTAATAAAGAAATAAAATATTATAGTGGAGGTATAATTGACCATTCAAAAAAAGGAATGTATCCGTTTAATGAACAAATATTTGGAAATTGTCCTTGTGGCTAAAACAAATTCTGGAGGAAGTACTCTACCTAGTTTAGAATAATAAGGTGTCCTTATTTTGAATATAATTATGGAAAAGGTACTTATAACCCATTTTCTCTTATTCTTATTTGGTTAACCAATATTGCTATGAAGCTATCAATATCTTTCATAAAGTACACCGTAAAACCCATAAACTTTATATCACTATTTAAAGGTTATATAATTAAATCCATAATTTAGTCTCGATCTTTAATCTGGATTTTGTGATCCTTTCATATTAAATGGATTGAAGCCCAATTTTTCTTACAATAATCACAAGTAATGGCATTATATTGTGATGGCACTATTTTATGAAATTCATTTTCTTGTATTGAAAATATAAATAGTAGTTAGACATAGAATATTACAATTTTTTGACAGGTCTAATAGAGTGTGTGCATGTGTATCATAATATGTTATACTACATTATTATTTACCAAAAATTAGTGGCAACATCATGTGAGTATAATATTCAACATGCATGATATAGTTTGTAAAGCAATATTTCAAGAATTATTTCCTTTAAATACAACAAAAACGCAGTAAAATAAAGAGGTATCCACCACAAGCTCTAGTGGGAAGTACCCCCCCCCCCAATTGCTTTAAATATATATATATATATATATATATATATATGCTATGATTTTCTATAGTTTTTTAGACATATATATTGGTACGACCTGTTTTTGTTAAATTCTATGGGTGGCTAAAAGTTAATCAGGACCATTTTAAAGAAAATCAACCCAGTTTGTTTGTTTGGCAACCATAAATTAAAGATGAAGAAGATGAACTATGATGATAAACTTAAGAGTAGTAAAACAGAGATAAGCCCAGATTTTTTTGGGGGGGTAGGTTCCTCCAATGGCTTTAATTCCCAATCCGACATTATATTTTCCCTTGTACTTGTAATGATTATCTTAGCTTAAAAGCTTAAGAGAAATAGAATAGCAAATTAAGGTTTTACTTGGGAATAAGTGAAAAAGGCGTGGGAGTGAGTGTAGGCAATATTGAAAATTAATCAATTTTGCTGTGGCTTTCCCCTCTTATAATTTATATATAGATGATAGGATTACATTAAGGTTTGAGATGTATTAAAATTAGTATAAAAGGTAAGATTGGGCACTACTCCAAGATACCAGTTGTCCTTAACTATGTGCACATTTGTTAAAGTAGTTATTTCCAGTGACTTATCTTCCAGCTTAGTTATCCCCTCTTTGTTGGCCAACCAAAGTTGGTCAGTCTTCCTTTAGTTGGGTCATGTTGGTCGGCACACTAAAACAATTGATTCATGGTCAGCTAGCATGCAAACACATATTACTTAGCTAGATAATCCTTCATTTGTAATGAAAGTGACTGGGCTTTAATTATGGGCTGGCCACAACACTGAACTTCCAAGGTAGGCCTTGACCAAAAGTCCATATTTAATTTTTATCTCGCACAACATTATAATGCAACAGATTTTACATATTCTCATGCATAATACGGGTTTTATGTAGTAAGAGAATATTGTTGGACATCAAATTAGTTTCTTTTTACTCCTCCAGATATAAATACTAAATTCCAATAAAACAATAAAATTTTGAAAGATGTTATTTCCAGTTCCTTTTTCAAAGCAAACCATCTCATTTTTATTGCTTTTAATTTGGCATAAAATTATTTTGGCTGAGAATTGTTATTTTGTATTATTCCCAAAATTTTATATGAATGATCGAGAATGAAGATTTCTAATTTTTTTTTATAATTTAAGAAGTTATTTAAAAGACAAATAAGTAAAAGACCAAATAAGTTTATGAAGAAGACTTCAGGAGTAATAAATCCCTTGTGAATGTCGAAAACCCGCTTCATAAATCGTCAAGACAATAATGCATCAAAATGGAGTTTAGTCACTTAAATTTCGCTTGTTTTATCATTTAGATTTTTAAAGTTCAATTCATTTTATTTTGATACTTAAAATTTGATTTGCGTTTCATTTCATTTTAAATTATGTCAAGTTAATTTTTTTGAACAAAGAATTCAGTTTTTGGATAGAGTATCAAGTTTAATTAGTATTAAATTACTACACTTTCTGCATAATTAATGAAGAAAATTTAGTACTAATATCATATTTCAATATTAAGGGGGGGGGGGGGGAATTAATGCTAGTAGTTAGCTTTTAAAAAATTAAGAGAGTCAAGCTTAACTTGTATGTACATATTTGTTATTTTTAGAAGTACCTTTAATGGTAAAGTAGAAATTCTTTTAAAATTTAAAGGGTGGGGACAATTGTTTCCTTATTAATATTTTTATGTTGAACTACCTTTTGGCACAGACAATACCTAGTTTTAAATAAAAGTAATATACATAACTGTGAGAATCCGCAAATGCTACTCCCAGGTCTCAAGCTCTAGTTTGGGAGTCTGAAATGTTTGGAAGAAATTTCATTATTTCATTTGCTTCTATGTGTAGATAATTCATATCATGTGTCCCTCTATCATATTCTAGATATAGGACGGTTCATTTCAAAGTCACCAGTACGTCTTACGAGAAAACAGAAAAAAGAGAGGTGTGAAGAGAAAGGCTACAAATAAGCCTTTTCCATACACGTTTGTCACGAAACCAGGATTTTATAGGTTCGGGAACTGTATTACGGATTGAAAAAATGTTAAGCACCTATTCCGCCCTTTCGATCTCTAGTGGTCTTATATGTTTATTCTATGTTTGGAAACTTAGATGCTTTTACCGATATTCTACTACTTTCTGAAAATATCTCATGAAAACCTAATTCTGGGGAAAAATGGGGAAAATGTTAAAAACATTATATTCCGTGATCCGATGTTTTGGTTTTATTGAAGTCTGATTACTAGTGACATAAATTTATATTATCTGGTTTGAAATGAGAGTGATTCGATTTTGTTTCCTTAGATAACAATATCAATTATCTCATTCGGTTAATTTAGATTAGATCGGATCTTATCAGAATTGATTTGATATGGAATTTAACTCTTGAGGAGAGTGTGTCAAGTATAGTATAGTCTATATGAAAGACATAACATAACCGAGTTTTAATTCCTAAGTAAACTTTATTAGTCCTGGTTTTGAAAACTTATTTTATCCGAATAATAAATGGCTTTACTTCTTCTGGTTTTTGCAAATGTTTTTATCAGGTTTATTTTTAAAAATTCTTTTTTTGATTGAAAATGGTAAATTATCAGTAACTTGACAATAAGTTTATCTAATTAGAAAATTAACAGAACAACAGATATAACAATTTACTAGTAAGGATGGCTACGATAAAACAAGTACATAGATTTAATCACTAAAATAGACTTTAGTTACCTTCCTGACAATATATAAGAAAGAAAGATAGAAAATATAATAAGACAGAAGATATTTTGACATATATTAGCTTTTTTTCTCTAGATATTTTCGAGAATTCAACTCTAGAATACAACACATCGGGTGGAGAAATGACTTGGGAATTCCTTGAGAATTAGACGAGACTATAATTTGAACTTAATGACATTTGAAAAAATTAGAAATTTAGAAAGACTAATATCACTTTTTAAGGCAATGTTGTTGTCCTCAAACCCCTGGTGGTGTTGGCATATTTATAGTGCCCAGGAGGGTTTGTCGCATGACATTTCACAAGAAGATGGAAATGTTGTGCGACAAATGGCCATATATCGCACAACATACAGCTGAAGTGATATTCGTAACAAACTGATGTGTCAGAAAGTGGATGGTATGTGTTTGAGAAACTTGCCACGCAATAAATAGGGGTCTATCGTGGGACAAACCCTTTTAGAAAAAGGTTTGTTTGGACAACTAAACTTCCCAAAGAGTTTATAGTGTGTGGGTAAGCCCCGACTCCAAGAGGTGTTTTTCCAAAAGTTTTAGGGTTCTTGCGAGGTCATGGATTGGGGTGTCTGCAATAACCCCAAGTGGTTGCCTCAGTGGTAAGGGCATACTTATGATTGAGTGATTTGGTGCATGATCTCAAGTTCAACAAATGGGTAATTAACATTTTATCTGCATAAACTTTGCTTTTATTATCATTCCGGTCTTTAAAATTTCATTTTTTTATTTTGGTATTTAAAGTTTGAGTTGCTTCTTTTTTCTCTTTTTAATTGAGATGTCACGTTATTTTTTTGAACTAAAAATCCATTTTTCTATTAATTATCCATGTGCCACATGTAGGGGCAGAGATATACATTTTTTTTGAAGAGGAAAAGTTTAATACTAAATTAGAAAAGTCACTTTTTGTAAAATTAAAGAAACAAAATTTGTGGTAATATTATTTTTATTCAATACTAGAAGCACGTACATACTAGTAGTTAGCTTTTAAAAATTGAAGGGAGGCAAACTTAACTAAATCGCATTTAAATTTTTGAATATAATGGTGAATGTTTAGGGATGGTAAAAATGATATTCTTGCCTGCTTTATTTATCGAATAATTATACTGCGTGTATTAACAAATTTTAAATTTTGAAAATGTCCAAACTATATATATATTGATACATCCAGTTTGATTATTCTATAAATAAAGACAATGAATATAGTATTATTATATATATGATATAATAAATGGTCTCCATTCATTGGGAGCTTGAGCTAGAGTAGAATAATGTTGAATCAAAAGGTGCCTTTCACAATCATCTTTGAATAAACTGGTGTCTCCATTCATTGGCCACTTCAGATTGCTATATGATAAGCTTTACTTGGTGCATTTTATTTTTAACATCAAACTCGCAAAAGCAGCCAAACAAAACACTAAAACAACATAGAAAGCCATGTTTAGCTGTAGAATTTTCAGGCTTCTAGTTTTTATGTGTTGTGTTTTTAAGTATTTGTAAGTTAATATTATGAATTTATACATCTTTTAATTATTAAATATTTTTTTTGCCATTAAAAATAATTTTAAAATATTAAAATATTAATATCATTGTTTGTTAATAAAAGAAATAATTTTATGATTTAATATGATACTCCAAAGAGAAATGAAGACGGGCCTAATAATGCACCCCGCGTGAAAATAACATAAAGTTGAAATGGACGTGAAAGACCCGCGTCATTAATCATCAAAATAATAATGCATCTAAATAATTAAAGTCGGACGCACCAAGGAAGCACTTTCTTCCTAACCACTATGCTACGGATGGGCAATTGGCATTTTACTTGTTAAAGTTTCCTAACTTTCTCATTTCGGTCTTTAAAATTAGATTCGTCTAATTTTAATATTTAAAATTTAAGTTGCGTCTTAGTTTTTTTTTAACTAAAACGTCCCGTCACTTTTTCAAACAAAAAATCCATTTTCTGAACTTTATGGATGAAAGTGTAAAAGCAAGTAAACTTTAAGGAAGTAAATTATTAATAACTCGAATTAGTTGGATGGCCTCAAATATCCACAAATACTTAAAAAAAGAAGAAGAAAAAAAGAATTAAATAAATAAATAAAAATAAAAAGTGATATGCTTTCAAACTTAAACTTAAATATTGCATCTTAATAAAGTTGAACCAACTAAGTAGGCACCGTCATCTTAAACTGCTATGCGAAAAATGGGTAATTGATATTTTCCCTGCATGAAATTTTCTTTTATTCTCATTTCCGTCTTTAAAATTTTATTTATTTTATTAAAATTTGAACTGCGTCTCTTTCACCTTTTAATTTAGATGTTATGCCATTTTTTTAATAAAAAATATATTTTTGGACTAAATATCCATGAAACACATGCAGGGAAGGAACTATAATTTTTTTTTTAAAAGGGTAACTTTAAAACTAAATTACTAAAGTCACTTTTTTTTAAAATTAATGAAACAAATTTTGTGCTAATATTATTTTTGTTCAATGTTAGGGACACGATTAATACTAGTAGTTAGCTTTAATTTAAAATTTTAAGGGAGGCAAACTTAACTAAATCGTATTTAAATTTTTGAATATAATGATAAATGTTAAGGAATGGTAAAAATGATATTTTTACCTGCTTTATTTATCGAATAATTATACTGGATGTATTAATAAATTTTAAATTTTGGAAGTGTCCAAACTATATATATATATATATTGATACATCTAATTTAATTATTCAATAAATAAAGCCAATAAATATAGTATTATTATATATGATATTATTACAAATCTTGTATATTATTTACAGATTGTGTGTATTTATTTCATTTATTTGTTGCCTTTTTAGTTTAGGAAAGAATCCTTTGATATAGGATCCCAATATGTTAGGCTTGTGATTATCAGGGATTTTGCTCTTTCTTTTGTATATATATGTCCATGATTCTGCACAATGAATATAAGAAAAACATTCTCCAATTGTTTAATCTTTCTTAGTTTTCCAATCTCTTTTGCAATTTATTATGGTATCAGAGCAATAGTTTTCTCTAAGGCCTAATTTTTCAAACACAATTCCAATGTCTGAAGAAGATCATACACCACCAAAAACTCCAGCAGAATTTCAAACCTCATTACAGTCCCAATCCAAACTCTCAAACTCCAGCAACAATAATTCAAGTATAGACTCATCAAATCCATACTACCTTCATCCTTCAGATCATCCCGGTCTCATACTCGTTCCGACAAAACTGAATGGCACCAACTATCAAACATGGAGTAAAGCCATGATCCATGCCCTCACAGCCAAGAACAAGATTGGTTTCATCAATGGTTCTTTCAAGCCTCCCTCAAAGGCAGAACAACCAACTGAATTTGCTCTTTGGAATCCGTGCAACAGCATGATTTTATCATGGCTCACTCATTCAGTAGAACTCGATTTAGCCAAAGGGGTCATTCATGCTAATACGGCTTATCAAGCATGGGAAGATTTCAAAGACCAGTTCTCTCAAAAAAATGCACCAGCCATATATCAGCTTCAAAAATCGTTGGCGACGCTTTCACAAGGTAATATGTCTGTGTCCTCATATTATACAAAGCTTAAAGGTCTATGGGATGAGCTAGAAACATATCGAACTATCCCTCACTGTGATCAATTTAAGGCACATGTTGAACAAAGAGAAGAAGATCGGATGATGCAATTCCTCATGGGTCTCAATGATACCTATAGCACTGTTCGTAGTAACATCCTCATGATGTCGCCGCTGCCAAATGTGCGTCAAGCTCACTCCCTTGTTATTCAAGAAGAAACACAGCGACAACTCACATCAGAGAGCACCGAAAATTTTTCCATCGCAGCAGCAACTCAAAGTAACCACTCTATCAAATCTAGAGACAAGCATTGTGAGCATTGCAATAGAGATGGCCATACAATTGACAATTGTCGTACTCTAAAATTTTATTGCAAATATTGCGATAAGCGAGGCCACACTGAAGATAGGTGCAAATTAAAAAATGGCACTTGGAATTCAAACCACTCAGCATCTCACAGGAATCGAAATAATCAATCTCAACAACAACATGGATCTCATCATTTTCATGCTGCTAATGCAACAGATTCTTCACATTCTACATGTGGAGTTAAATCTCAAGATAACAGCTCGCTGAACGCAATACATGGATTTTCAGCCGATCAATTGCAACAAATTGCTCGTACCTTGTCTCAAATGACAACAAATCGTACCACTGGTAATGATAATGCATATGCAAACGCTACAGGTCTGTTTTCTTCTTCCAATGCTGTTAATTATGTTTTCACTAAACCTTGGATTTTGGATAGTGGAGCAACAGATCATATTACAACAGATTCCACTCTTTTCACCCACACAGAAATGTCATTAACACCAATTGTCAAATTGCCTACCGGATCCTCAGCCTCTATAACCTCTAAAGGAACTATACCATTTAACTCTAATTTCAAACTAAACAAAGTTTTGTGTGTCCCCTCTTTCCATTTAAATTTATTTTCCGTTAGTAAAGTCACCACTGCTCTAAATTGTTGTGCCATTTTCTTTCCGACTTTCTGTGTTTTGCAGGACTTGGCTACGGGGAAGATGATTGGCTCGGGTAAAGAACATGGTGGTCTTTATTACATGTCTCCATTGCAAAGGACACCTACATCTCATCAAGTTTCTCAACCTTCTAACCTATGGCATATGCGTCTTGGACATCCGTCTCCATCTCGTCTTAAATTAGCATCTTCATTATTGTCTTCCAATAATAATGTTTCTTTTGATAATAATTGTACTGTTTGTCATATGGCTAAGCAAACTAGACTACCATTTCCTTCCAGTTTTATATCAAATCATTCACCATTTGATTTATTACATTGTGATATTTGGGGTCCTCATAAAGTTCCTACACATTCAGGGGCACGTTTCTTTCTCACTGTTGTGGATGATTTTACAAGATGCACATGGGTATTTCTTATGCATTTTAAATCAAAAACTCAGAATATTTTAAAATCTTTCTTTACCTTTGTTCATACCCAATTTCATGCTTCAGTTAAAGCCATCAGGGTAGATAATGGCTCTGAATTTTTATCCATGCGGAATTATTTCCAATCTCACGGCATCGAATATCAACGTACTTGTGTTTACACTCCACAACAAAATGGAGTAGTTGAACGGAAGCATCGTCATATCCTAACTGTTGCACGCGCTCTACTTTTTCAATCTCGACTCCCTCTCATTTTTTGGGGTGAGTGCATCTTGACAGCTGCATATCTAATTAATTGTCTCCCTACACCATTACTATCTGGAAAATCACCTTTTGAACTTTTGCACAATCGTCCACCATCGCTTGATCATTTAAAAGTTTTTGGTTGTTTATGTTATGCAACTATTGTTCATCCTATTCATAAATTTGAACCACGTGCTAAACAATGCATTTTTGTTGGATACCCCACTGGTCAAAAAGGTTACAAACTTTATGATTTGGAGACGCAAAAATTTTTCGTCAGTCGAGATGTCAAATTTTGTGAAACAACATTTCCTTCTCTTTCTTCTCAATCCGACTCTAGTTTTATTTTACCAAATTTTTCGCATGATGCCACAAACAGCTTGCCTTTCTCTTATGACTTAAACCTACACACTTCACCCTCAAATTCGCCATCTTTTCTCGATCAACAGCAAAACCATCACCATACACACATTCCCTTAACAGAGGACAATGAAACTCTAGGGACAGATTCCGAGCAGTCTCGGTTGTTTGAAACTTCACAAGAAATAGCATCTTCTTCCAATACGCCTAATTCCATACCACCTCATGTAGATCCACCAACTTCTCCTAATCCACCTATACGTCAATCCACTCGTCCAAAACAACCTCCAACGTGGCATAAAGATTACATTATGTCTGCTCATGTCAATCATTCAACCTCAATACCAAGTTCAGCTTCAGGTACTCGGTACCCTCTATCTCATTTTCTGTCGTATTCTCGTTTGTCTTCTGCCCACTGCACATTTTTAGCTAACATTACAGGTCACTCGGAACCTCACTCTTATGCTCAAGCTATCCTTGATCCACATTGGCAAAATGCGATGAAAGCAGAATTAACAGCATTAGAACAAAATAACACCTGGACTGTGGTTCCTCTACCCGCTGGCCATAAACCCATCGGCTGCAAGTGGGTCTATAAAATCAAATATCGATCTGATGGTACCATTGAGCGTCATAAAGCTCGCCTTGTTGCTAAGGGATATACTCAAGTTGAAGGTATTGATTATCATGAAACCTTCTCTCCCACTGCGAAGCTTACTACACTTCGTTGTCTTCTCGCTGTTGCTTCTGCACGTCATTGGTTCATTCATCAGTTAGATGTTCAAAATGCTTTTCTTCATGGTGATTTACAAGAGGTAGTTTACATGGAGCCACCACTTGGTCTTCGCCGACAGGGGGAGAATCTTGTTTGCCGGCTCAATAAATCCCTTTATGGTCTCAAACAAGCATCAAGAAATTGGTTTTCCACATTTTCCGCTGCCATTCAAAAAGCCGGTTACCAGCAATCAAAAGCCGATTATTCTCTTTTCACCAGAACTAGAGGTACTTGTTTTACTGCGGTCCTTATCTATGTTGATGACATACTTCTTACAGGCAACAATCTTCAAGAAATGGAACATCTCAAGAAATTTCTTTTCGAACACTTCCGCATGAAAGATCTCGGCGACTTAAAATATTTTCTAGGCATTGAATTTTCTCGTTCAAATAAAGGAATATTCATGTCTCAAAGGAAATATGCACTAGATATTTTACAAGATTCAGGACTTCTTGGTGCACGTCCAGACAAGTTCCCCATGGAGCAAAATTTGAAACTTACTCCCACAGATGGGGTATTATTAAATGATCCAACTAAATACAGAAGGTTGGTAGGTAGATTAATCTATCTTACCATGACAAGGCCTTACATAGCATACGCTGTTCGTACATTGAGTCAATTCATGCATGAACCTAGAAAGCCACATTGGGATGCAGCTTTACGGATTCTCAGATATATTAAGGGTAATCCTGGACAAGGTTTACTATTTTCTTCTACAAACAATCTTACTCTCAAGGCATTTTGTGATTCAGATTGGGGAGGGTGTTGTTCCACAAGAAGATCAATTACAGGATATTGCATTTTTCTCGGGGATTCTATCATTTCATGGAAATCCAAGAAACAAGCCAATGTTTCTAGATCATCAGCTGAAGCTGAATACCGAGCCATGGCAAACACATGTTTGGAGCTAACATGGTTACAATACATATTGCAAGATTTAAAGGTTACACAACCAGCTCCTACACCTTTGTTTTGTGATAATCAGGCTGCCTTATACATCGCAAAAAATCCCGTTTTTCATGAACGTACAAAGCATATTGAGATAGATTGCCACATTGTTAGAGAGAAACTACAAGCCGGAATGATTAGTCCTTCGTACATTCCTACACAATTACAATTGGCAGACGTATTTACAAAAGCTTTGGGAAAGGACCAATTTGTGACATTACGTAACAAGTTGGGACTTCATGATATTCACTCTCCAACTTGAGGGGGAGTATTACAAATCTTGTATATTATTTACAGATTGTGTGTATTTATTTCATTTATTTGTTGCCTTTTTAGTTTAGGAAAGAATCCTTTGATATAGGATCCCAATATGTTAGGCTTGTGATTATCAGGGATTTTGCTCTTTCTTTTGTATATACATGTCCATGATTCTGCACAATGAATATAAGAAAAACATTCTCCAATTGTTTAATCTTTCTTAGTTTTCCAATCTCTTTTGCAATTTATTAGATATAATACGCGGTCTCCATTCATTGGGAGCTTGAGAGTAGAATAATGTTCAATCAAAAGGTGCCTTTCACAATCACCTTTGAATAAACTGGTTTCCATTCATTGGCTGCTTTAGATTGCTATATGATAAGCTTTACATGGTGCATTTTATTTTTAACATCAAAATCGCAAAAGCAGCCAAACAGAACACTACAAAACCATAGAAAGCCATGTTGAGCTCTAGAATTTCCAGGCTTCTAGTTTTCATGTGTTGTGTTTTTAAATAAGCATATATTAATATTATGAATTTATACATCTTTTAATTATTAAATATTTTTTTTGCCATTAAAAATAATTTTAAAATATTAAAATATTAATATCATTGTTTGTTAATAAAAGAAATAATTTTATGATTTAATATGATACTCCAAAGAGAAATGAAGACGGGCCTAATAATGCACCCCGCGTGAAAATAACATAAAGTTGAAATGGACGTGAAAGACCCGCGTCATTAATCATCAAAATAATAATGCATCTAAATAATTAAAGTCGGACGCACCAAGGAAGCACTTTCTTCCTAACCACTATGCTACGGATGGGCAATTGGCATTTTACTTGTTAAAGTTTCCTAACTTTCTCATTTCGGTCTTTAAAATTAGATTCGTCTAATTTTAATATTTAAAATTTAAGTTGCGTCTTACTTTTTTTTAACTTAAACGTCCCGTTGCTTTTTGAAACAAAAAATCCATTTTTTGAACTTATTATCCATATGTCACATGCAGGGACATAGCAATAAAAAAGAAAATTTATTACTTATATATATATATATATATATATTACTCATTATTAGCGGCATTAATACTAGTATTTACCTTTTAAAAATTTAGGGAAGGAAAACTTAACTTCTTTGCATATATTTGTAACTTTTAAAAGTAATTAGAAATTTTTGAAAATTTAGTGGAATATCAAGTTTAATACTAAATTACTAAATTTTTTGAAGAATTAACGAAGAAAATTTTGTGCTAATATCATTTTGTTTCAATAGTAAGGGGGCAATTAATACTAGTAGTTAGCTTTTAAAAATTTAAAGGAGACAAACTTAACTAATATGATGCTTATATTTGTAATTTTTAGAAGTAACTTTAATTGGCAAAATGGTAATTTTTAAAAATTTTAGGCGGTGGGGGACAATTGTTTCCTTATTAATATATTTGGCACACAATCTCAGGTTTAATTTCTCGCTATGTCAAGATTTTTGGGACCAATGCAGCATCTCATGACCGATAAACGTAAGTCTTATGGAATTAGTTGGATGGGCTCAAATATCCACAAATACTCAAAAAACAAGAAGGAAAAAAAGTAAATAAATAAATAAATAAAAATAAAAAAGTGATATGGGTTCAAATTGACTTAAAGCACAATCACCCAGACAAATGATTGAACCAACCAGGTAGGCACCGTCGTCTTAAACTGCTATGTAACAAATGGGTAATTGATATTTTCCCTGCAAGAAGTCTGCTTTTATTCTCATTTTGGTCTTAATTTTTTTTTTATTTTTTTTATTCCACAAAATTTGAACTGCCGTCTCTTTCACTTTTTAATTTAAATGTTACGTCATTTTTTGGAATAAAAAATCTATTTTTGGACTAAATATCCATGTACCACATGCAGGGAAGGAACTATATATAATTTATTTATTTTAAAATGGGTAAGTTTAAAACTAAATTACTAAAGTCACTTTTTTAAAAATTAATGAAACAGATTTTGTGCTAATATTATTTTTGTTCAATTTTAGGGACACGATTAATACTAGGAGTTAGCTTTTAAATATATATATATATATATCCTTAGAACTTCAAGCACCGAAGTAAAGTGGAAAAAAAAGGGGGGGGGGGGGGGGGGGCAGAATCAATCACCTAGACAAATGACTGACGCTACCATTGGCCGTTGGCATGCTTATAGTTTTAAAATAAGTATATTACTTCTATATACGATATTATTAAGAATTATATTATATGTTTATAATTAAAATTTTAAAAATATATAATATTATTGTATTAATAATTTTGTATTTTATTGACAACATGACAATTAACTCTTTTTAGAAGAGCAGTGTTATTTTCACCCCTAAATATGTCAAAAATATCCTCTTTAAAATTTAATTAAAAACACATTTTAACATCTCTTTATTTATCACAAACACTCCCTTCTATTGTCCGATATTAGACAAGGACTTATTAACACATTCTCCCTATTTGAGCCAAATTTATGTAAGTACATTCATTTTTCATTAGACGAACCTTATTTAAAAAATATTTTAGCATTTCACACATGATGTTAGGTGAGTTTTTATCAAGAAACTCTCAATATGTGGGTCAAATGTATGTAACTACATTCACCTCTCATTAGACAAGTCTTAAGAAGTGTTAGTGGTGATAAATTTATCATAAAATAATTTTTGTGATAAGATAAGTATTTGTGATAAATATAAGTGAAGTAAATAACATCACTCTAAAAAAATAACATAATATCAAAGTTAAGAGGAAAAAGAGATGCAACTCAAATTTTAAGTATTAAAATAAAATGAAAATAATTTTAAAGATCGAAATGAGAGTAAGAGCAAACTTCATGTGGTTTAGGAAGAAGGTGCATGCAACTCTATTTATTTGCATAGAAAATGATAACATGTGTCTTTAGGGTAAATATTAAAGTTACTATAAATGAAAATAATAAAATTTTGTATGAGAATATGTGTCATATTTAATACATATTAAAAAATAATTATTTTAAAAAATAAATATTTAACATGTACTCTTAGAGCACACGTTAACATAACTCATTATTATTATCTTGACATTGTGCAGAAGGGTGACATAAAAGAGGCTCAATAAATGCGAACGCTGGGGTCAGTCAGTCATTAAAATTTGTCCTTTTTTTATTTTTTACTTCGGTGGTTGACGTTCTTAAGAATTTTTATTTTATTTTACTATTTAAAGTTAAAAACGCATATTACTTTTATTGAAAAATAGGTACCTACTGTGGCATGATAACGTAAAAGGTATTAATAATATAAAAATATTAAAATTGGGAAAAAATATGTGTTTGAATATCAATCCAAAATATAGATTAAAACAAATTTAAAAAATCATACAACAAAATATTAGTCATGAATTAAAAATTATTATTCTTGGGGTGGCAATAGGCCGTATTTTACTAAATCCACATAAATGATCTATCATAAATAGAGATTGTTCGGTCAATCTGAATTCAAGTTACTTAATAAATCTCTGACTAGACTCGACTAAGGTGGACTTTACAATTAAACCCAACTCGTCTTGCCGTCTCATTGGTTAGACTCTTGTGTATTTTAGTAATAAATGAGTTTTAAATATGTAATTTCTTAAAATTATTATAAAACAATATCAATTAAATACCATTTATAGTAATATGTTAAAAAACATCAAATTTAATTTTGCATGGTTTCATAAAAAAATATAATTTTAAAATAAATTGCGAAATTAACTTAACACTCTTTTTAAAATTTGGTCAAATATAAATTCTTAATTTACAAAAATATTATTTTCTAATTCTTTTATAGTTTTTTTTTTCAAATAAACCACATTTTTTAAATTCGGAACGAAAATAAGTACATGTTTTTTTTTGAACAACAAAAATAAGTACATGTTAAATGGGCAGAAACTTTCAGTACGACAGCATGGAAATAAGCTAAAAGTTCAGAAATGAAAAGGAGAGGGATGT
The DNA here is from genome assembly GCA_021464415.1 of Lonicera japonica. Taxonomy (NCBI): domain Eukaryota; kingdom Viridiplantae; phylum Streptophyta; class Magnoliopsida; order Dipsacales; family Caprifoliaceae; genus Lonicera; species Lonicera japonica. The sequence goes on along the minus strand of JAKCWG010000447.1, from coordinate 74,618 downwards.
CAATTCTCACGTAAAGAAACATATCATATTGTTACTTAAAGAAATGATATAGATAGAGCTCCTCATCCTCATATATTTCATCAAATCAAATATAATTGAAAGTTCATCATAATTTCAATTCTCACAAGAAAAATGGCCGAGTACGTTGTTACGTTCTTTGTTGAAAGATTTGGAGAGCTGCTGATCAATGAAGCAACATTCATGTGCGGAGTGCGTGTCCAACATAAAGAGCTTGTTGCGGAACTGAGGCGGATGCGTTGCTTCCTAAAAGATGTGGATGGAAGACAAGAGGAGAACGCGACTCTCCAAGACTTGGTGATAGAGATGAGGAAAGTCACTTACGATGCTGAGGACATGCTTGAACTTTTCGCCTTCAAAGTCTCATCTAGGAGGAGAAGAAACGTCCTCTTGAGATTTGCTTGCATCTTCAACGAAGGAATCTCCGTCTATAGGGTTAGCTCAAAGATAGACAGTATCAAAATCAAAATCAGCAAACTCACTGCAAGCTTGCAAAGCTATGGCATAAGAGCAGTAAGGGAAGGAGGAGAAGTTCCGAGCGCTAGTCATGAAAGACTAAATCAGGTAAGGAGGATTTATTCCCATTTTATCGAAGAGGATTTTGTGGGATTTGATGAGGACATCAAGACATTGGTAAGGGAATTGGTCAATCAATACACAGATCGTCGAGTTGTTTCCATTTTTGGCATGGGTGGTTTGGGAAAGACCACTCTTGCTATGAAGGTTTATCATCACCCCAAGGTTAGACGCCATTTTAATAGTTTCGCTTCAGTTTGTATCTCCCAGAAGTGGGAAAAGATGGATGTTTTAAAAGGAATCCTAATCAAACTTAGCCCAGAACGGAAGTCGGAGATCAAAGAAATGATAGAAGACGAATTAGCCGGTGAACTTTGTCAGATCCAACGGCAGAAAAAATGTTTGGTGGTTCTTGATGACATTTGGGACAATGATGTTTGGAACGCCTTACGACAAGCCTTCCCATATGGATACACTGGTAGCAGAATATTGATCACCACACGTATGAAGGATGTCGCTTACCACATTGATCCAAACGCTTTTCTGCATCGACTGGGGTTTCTAAACAGAGAAGAGAGTTGGCAGTTGCTAGTGAAGAAAGCATTCCCAGGAAGAAGAGATACAGGTAAGTTCATAACCCAATGTTTCTAAAAGGCTATAGGCGCACCTAGGGCAGCCATTGAGCATTTGAGCGTCTAGGCACTAGGTGCTCATTATTTTGAATTATATATATAATACTAGTGTAATTCAAAATAAGATGAAACATAGTCATTAGGTGCAATTCACTAAAGAAAACAAGATTGGAGCAAAGGTTCCCATTCATTCGAAACTATAAATATTTCGAGCAACGATAAAAATGCCCCTTCAAAAATTAAGAAAGAAAGAAAGAAGCTACAATAGAAAGAAAAAAGGAAAAAAGTTCAAGATAAGGTTGAGCAAATAATGTTTATTCCCTTCCGTTCTCTTAAATCACAATGTTTTTTTTTTTGTTTAACAAAAAGAAACAATGGCTGCTCTTAAAATAAAGAGAAAAACAAAGGAAACTTGTTTATCTGCGTAGCCCACCTAACATGATTAAGCGGCCACCAAAATCTGCCTAATTCACCCAGAGATTAATCAAGTGCCTAAGTACAGCTAGAGCCTAGGTGGCTGCTTGGGTACCGCCTTTTGTGACACTTTTATAATCCCGTTAAAACATTAGTTTAAGGTAGCTTTTGTTTATAACTCCTAATGCTCAATGGAAGCCTATTCAGCATTAAACGGTAAAACTGATATTTATTTTCTCACCTCTTAATGCTTACTTGAATTAAAATTTATCATTCAACATCAAGAAGCAAGCCATGTGTTGAATGCTTAATTTTTGCTTTAATGATTATTTTTTTCCTAATGTTGCCCCTGTTCTTTCTATTCATTAATTATTGATGTATACTGTAATGATAAGGTTTAAATCGTAAAATGTTATCTATTCGACCTTCGGACCCAAATAAAATCAAACATATTTCTTCTATCAAAATTTTGTTCACTATTAAAAATGCAGAGTAATATATTCAGTTTTCAACATCCAGAGGTTAAAAATCAAACATTCCCTAAAACATTTTTCATGAGTAGTTGGTTACAAACACCTAGTAATCTCATTAGCTGCCTAACAAACAAACAATGTGCTTCTATTTTATTCTTAAGTTGTCATTCATTCTTGTTATCCAGAGCCTAGAGTTGAAACTCAGATGGAGAAGAAAGGGAGGGAAATGCTACTACCATGTGGGGGTGTACCACTTGCTATCGTTGTGCTCGGGGGACTATTGGCCAATAGACGTGACTTAAAAGAGTGGGAGAGTGTGCATGATAGTCTTGGTCAATATTTGATGGGGGAAGTCATGGATACGCCAGACCAAAGAATTAAACAAGTGCTTACTTTAAGTTATGACAACTTGCCATATCAATTAAAGTCTTGCTTTCTTTATATGGGGAATTTCCAAGAAGATTATAATGTGAAGATCGAAAAACTATGTCTTTTATGGATTGCTGAAGGCATGGTAGATCCTGAAGAGAAAGCGGAAGGAGAAACCATGATGGATGTAGCTGAACACTATTTGGGTGAACTAGCACAAAGGAGCATGGTCCAAATTGAATTATCAAATGAAGTATGGCGAAGGAAAATATCGGAACGAGCGGCAACTTGTCGTCTTCATGACCTTATGCGAGAACTATGCCTCTCAAAGAGAAAGGGGGAAGATTTTCAATCACATAGAAATGTAAACGATTCATCTTCTTCGTCAACAGGTATCACTAAAACACGTAAAGTTGGAATTTATTTTGGATTGCGAATAGATATACCCAATCTCAAGGAATTCAAATTGCTTAGAGTTTTAGATTTTGAAGGGTTTGACTTTAATTGGAAGATGATACCAGAGGGAATTGGGAAACTAATGCACTTGAAGTACTTGAGTTTCAGAAACAGCAAGGGTGTGAAAAAGTTGCCATCATCAATAGGCAACTTGCAATTCTTACAAATCCTTGATATATGTGTTGCAATTATTTCTATACCGAATGTATTATGGAAGTTGGAAAGCCTAAGATATCTATATCTTCCTTACATTAATCAAATGAATGAAGAATTAAAATTGGATGGCTTGAGCCGTCTAGAGATATTGGAGAATTTTGATACAAGTACGTGTGTCCCGAAAGATCTCTTTACATTGCCCAAATTGCGAAATTTGAAAGCACGAGTTAGGGTGGGGTGTATGGAGGACATTGAAACAATCATCAACTATCTAAATGGTACTTCACACCAATTACGATCTACATACCTTCATATTATTAGACTTGATTTTGAGGAAGACGAGCCCTTTCCTGTCTCAAGAAAAGTGTTTACGATCCATAGTCTTGAGAGGCTGGAGCTAGAGGGGAAAATAGGTAACTTACCAGAATATCGTCAGTACCATTTCTCCGCGAGCCTCACCGAAATATCCTTACACAGCTCTGGACTTACGGAAGACCCAATGACAACACTAGAGAAGCTCCCAAACTTGAAATCTCTTTGTTTAGGGTATGAAGCATATGTTGGAAACAAAATGGTTTGTTCTGCTGGGGGTTTCCCTCAACTTGGACTTCTAAGTTTGAGGTGGTTGACGAAATTAGGGTGCGTTTGATTGCAAGCGTGGAATTTGCATGGAAAGAAAATAAGTTACCGGTAATTGAATTGCCTAGAATTGAGTTGCATGGAAAATGAAGTGTAGTGTGTTTGATTGCCTTAATTTTCTACCCGGAAAATATTGGTTGTATTGTGGCATTTTTAATGTAGAAAAAATTATGGGTATTTTTTTTTACATAATTTTATAGTCATGATGGATCTTGTTTAATTGATCTTGATGAGTAGATTTTAAATATAATTTTTTATTAAATTTTGAATTTTGTAGTTTAAGTTATAGCATTTTTAGTGTAGAAAATGGGTAAAATGTTGTCTCGAAAACCGTGCAATTGCCTGAAAATAAAAACTAGTCCCTCCCAAAGAAAATATTTTCCTTGTTTACAAGGAAAATGTAAGTGTGTGAGCCAAAAGTGGGAATTCAATTGCCTAGAAAAAAAAGCCAATCAAACACCTTAAGTTGTCAAATCAAGTGGAAAATGAATATTTTCCATGGAAAATACTCCCAATCAAACACACCCTTAGAGATTTGGCAAGTGGATAAAGGAGCTTTGCCCGTTCTTTCTTCTTTATCTATTACTTACTGTGCGGAAATGAAGAGGCTTCCTAAAGGACTGAAATTTCTTACTAACCTCCAAAATTTGGGGATTTATAGTATGCCCGAGGCATTCAGAGATAAGGTTCGAGGAGAAGGCTCTTACATAATCCAGCACGTGCCTTCCGTCATAATTGATTTTGAGCGTCTCAGATGAATCGGTGAGGCAGGAACCAGGTACTACTTTTTTTAATTACCTTATGAGCTGTATTTTTGTAAATAGTTTTTTTTTTTTAAAAAAATGAGTTACAAGACTTCACTTCGTAATATTTTATAACTCTAAGAATGAACTCATATTTAACAAAGATAAGTAGGACTAATTTCATTAGTTAATTCTAAATTAAGGACACTTTTGATAATATTGATTTATTTTAAGGATAATGAGAAATATTGATGTACAAAAATACCCCTCATATAAACCTTTAAGCATCTTAACCCTCTCTTCCCTTACTTTTGGAGTATCTATTTGTATTTCTTCTACCTTCGCTGCCTTTGCCGCCTCCCAACACAACACCGCTGCACCACCACCACCACCACCACCATCCGACTCTCCGATCGTATCACCGAGAGGAGCGCCGTTCTCATCATCATCATCATCATCTTTTTCTTCTTTTTTTTGCAGGTGCAATCGTAAAACATATGTAACTTTTGATCGAATCGTTGGATTTGACTGATTTTTGGATAAATTGTTTGGAAGACAAAGTTACAATAACTAAGCGAAAAATCAAGATGATTAGAGGTCGTTTTGCTATCTAAATCAACCAATTTCGACAGCCCAGCAGGATTTTGAAAAAATAAATTTGATCTCAACTGTTTTTTTTTACGAACCCTACGTCGATCCATTTATATATACATATATATAAATTGAGTGGAAGAAAATATCATCAATTTTGTTATTCTATGTTTTGTAATGGTGCTAAAATCATTTTAGTACCTTCTAGTTGTTATCATGTGTGTTGACAGGTGGTGGTACATGCATTTAGCACCTTCTAGTTGTTGTCATGTGTGTTGACAGGTGGTGCTAAATACATTTAGCACCTTCAGATTGCTTGTTACTTCTTATTAAAAGGTGGTGCTAAATGGCTTTTAACACTTTCAAAACTATTTTACATTTGCGAAAAGTGGTGTTAAATTACTTTTAGAACCATCATATTACTTGTTAGTTTGTTGACCATTGGTGCTAAACAGATTTAGCACCATTGTTGCTAAAACAGATTGGTGCTAAACAGATTTAGCACCATTAGTGCTAAAACAGATTGGTGCTAAACAGATTTAGCACCATTGTTGTTAAAACAGATTGGTCCTAAACAGATTTAGCACCATTGGTGCTAAAAACAAATCAGTGTCAAATATGTTTAGCACTAATGGTGCTAAACATATTTAGCACTATTGTTGCTAAACAGATTTAGCACCGTTGGTGCTAAAAACAGATTGGTGCTAAACAGATTTAGCACCATTGGTGCTAAAAACAGATCAGTGTCAAATATGTTTAGCAACAGTGGTGCTAAACATATTTAGCACTATTGTTGCTAAACAGATTCAGCACCGTTGGTGCTAAAAATAGATTGGTGCTAAACAGATTTAACACCATTGGTGTTAAAAACATATTGGAGTTAAATAGATTTAAGACCAATTATGATGAGACGTGTGATGTTATAAGAAAATGGTATAAGTGTCTTTTTTGTACAGTGTCCTTAATTTACAAAACTAATTTGTATGTGTCCTTTATATTTATGTTATTATTGGAATGGATCCTTATGCTCAATTGCCTCTTTTAAAAATAAGGTACAGGATATTGTGTGATAATATTTTTTTTATAAAAGTCAATGAATAATATTTTTTTAGAAATAAGAACTTAAATATCATTATTAATTTAGAATAAGGGCTTGTTTATCAATCTAAAAAAAATTGATGCAAATTTATTTTGAATGATGTGTTTATATTTTTTAGGGAATATTAAAAAATATGGCTTATATAAAAAAGTTTTTTACAAAACAACCCGGGAATAACATTTTTTGTAAATTAAGAGCCTATATTTGACCAAACTCCAGAAATAGTGTAAAGTTAACTTTGCAGTATATTTTTAAATTTTATTTTCTTATGGAATCATGCAAAATTAAGTTTGCACTACATGTTTTTTAGCATATTATTATATATAAGTGTTTAATTGATAGTACTTCAGAATAATTTTAACAAATTGCATATTCAAAGCCTATTTATTAATAAAATGAAAATAATAATTTTTTTGTATTTATACAAAGTTAAGTTTGCGCTCCTTAATTTCTAAAACATTATTATGTATTTGTGTTTATTTGACGTTGTTTTAAAGTTTTATGAATTAAACATAAGAATATACTTGTTAAAAAATATAAACACATCATGCAAAACAGATTTGCGTTAATATTTTTTGATTGCAAAATTAAGTTTGCACTCGATCAAAGCCCTTATTTTAAAACAAAATTGATAAACAAGCTTTTATTTTAGAATGATAATGATATCTAGGCCCTTATTTCTTAAAAAGATTATTGGTTGGATTTTTTGCAAAAAATATTGTCACGCAAGACATTTTACCTCTTTTCCAGTATTTTTTAATAAGTATATTCTTACGTTTCATTCATAAAACTTTAAAACAACGTCAAATAAATACAAATACATAATAATGCTTTAGAAAATAAAGAGCGCAAACTTAACTTTGCATAACTTTGAAAAAATTATTATGTGCATTTTATTAATAAATAGGTTTTAAATATGTAATTTGTTAAAATTATTCTAAAGCACTCTCAATTAAAGACTTATTTATAATAATATGCTAAAAAGTATATAGTGCTAACTTAATTTTGTACGATTACATAAAAAAATACAATATAAAAATTTACTACAAAGTTAACTTTGCACGCATTTTGGAGTTTGGTCAAATATAGGTCCTTAATTTACAAAATTATTATTCCCTGATTATTTTACATAAAACTTTTTCAAACAAGCCCTAATTTTCAATATTCTGAAATATTTTTCACTTTGCCAAATTGTTATATATATATATATATTTAAAACAGGTAACAGAAGCCTATTTGGGGGCCACAGTGGATCGTTGCAAGCACACCAAGGCCAAAAAAGTGACAATGCCAGAATCATGTGGACCGCAATTTTTTGACCCAAAATAGCCTAGAGATTTCATGTCACTGATGATGGACGCTACTTTTTGGCCAAATTCCTTCATTTAGGCATCTTAATCCGCAAATTTACTATTTACAGCATGTTTGAATTTGCTAATAAGCTGAGTTATGAATGTCAGATTTGACTTAGCATGATTATCCCATGATCTTTTTGATTTTTGATTTTTGGGAGTTATTTCGAATTTATTTCCTTACTTGCAATTATATATGTTACCTATAAGAGGGTTTCTTTGTAATCATTAAGGTAGACTACTATTGAATAAAATTGTGAGTGTTTTTCTATATATTGAATTATTGAGTGTTTATTGCTTGCTTCACCAAGATTTGTTAATTTCATAACTTTCTATTACATCAATTTTTTATTTTTTTTTACTTAACAACGTCATTTTCAAATTTAATGGATCTCGTGTTATTGCAAAACTGGACTTATATTATTGAATGAAAGATTTCTCTCTTGCACTTTAGCAGAGAACTACACCCAAGGAAATAATATATTCAATACCAAGGGTGTGTCTGTGTACATTGAATTACAATTTTCAATATTTCAATTTCAAATATTTGCAGTTGCATTCTTTGGTGAATTTATTGATTTCAATTACAATTCTAAAATCTCTTGATTATATGTAAAAGTAGAAGCCAAATGTCAAGGAAAAAGGTAGATTCAAACTTTTTTGATGAAAAATAATACTTAGGGACATTTTTCGATAAATTTTGTGTTGTTTAGGGATACTTGCTAATCATTTGAGTGCTAAATTATTTCATGAGATAATAACTATACCTTATAATAAATTGCCTTGGATAATAGATTGAATGATGCGGTTCGAAGATAAAAAGTAAAGGAATAAAGGACAAAAACTATAGCAAAATATAAAATTTTGTTAAAGTTAGAAAGAATAGCTTAGTGAACTAGTCCAATTGTTGCGAAACTTTCATTTTTGGTGCTCCTTTGGTTCAAATTTTGCTTCATTACTAAAATTCTAAAATAGTAAATAAAATCCACTCTAAAACTTTTTGGTAATTCATGTCAAGAGGTTGAATCATAAATTGATTAAATTCAATTTTTCTATGTAAAATTATTATTTTGAATTTTAGAAACGAACAAAAACTCGAAAATACGTGGCATTATTGCACGTGATACTCATTCACATAGTATAAATTTTTTCTTTTTTTTAAATACTATTTAATTGCAGTTAGAATAATTAATTTATTCTCTTAAGCATTTTTTGTGATGATGGTTTTGAGATTTATATATAATTTATTGTGTATTCTTATCCTAACTTTGTATTCTTGTATGCTATACATTCTCCCTTAACTTTTGGATACAAGTCTGACTGTGGAGCTGTACACCGGTGGGTCCGACCCACTAGTTGAGTTTATTTAATTGGGAATGGGTAAAAAGAAAAAATAAATAAATTAACAACCTCTATAAGAATGTTTTTTGAATAAAGTATAAGGAATAATATTTTTTCCAAAAAAGAACATATTTTTTAATCTTACTATCATAAACTTCTTGTTTAAAAATTGTATTTTAAAATAAAGATTTTAACTAAAATTGTTAGAATATTCCTTATTAGTTTGTTTCCTTATGCTATTTAGTTTCCTTATTCTAGTTGGTTTCTCATTATGTGTGACCTTATAAATAGGGCTCCTATTGTATCATTATAATATGACCTAATTTATTAAAATTCCTTTCTTCTACTCTAAAGATGGTATCAGAGGGATTTTTATCTTTATTTCCGCCATTCCCATAAAATCTCCACCCAAATTTCATAAACAACTCTCAATTTTAGAGCCATAGCCATGCCTCGATTTCCGAAATAGCTCAAAAACATCCAAAAATCTCGATTTCATACACAAACAAGGATCTCCACTCTATCCTTTGTGAAACCATAAAATAACTATACCGCGTTGATCATTTGCACAAGACGATTGCAACGGCACAAAAATCGACACAAAAAAACCCTCACACGCTCTCACGTGCTACTTGAATAAACACCGTTCCGCCTGTCGTCGTTCACGCCCCGTCTGCTGCGCCATTAACGCTGTTAGTCACGCAGTCAGTTACGCTGTTAACGGCGTTAGTTAACGCCGTCATCCCACCGTTAGTCAGCAGTTTACTTAAACCAGTTTAGCATAGGGTTTTTTGACCGGTTTTTTGGGAGACTAGATCGGTTCTTACCATTTTTCAACATTCTTAGCACAACCACAGCCTCAGAATTTTCAGATTTAATCTCTAAATAATAAAACTAGATCCAATGCACTATTTCTTACCCAGTTCAGTTGTTTTTTGACCAATTCTTGTTCAACTTGACTGGTTCCCTATTTTGTTGAGCAATCTGAGCACGATCACAGCATCTGTTTTCCTGGATGGCTTGCAGCTGCATCTTATATAATCAATCTAATTCAACATATCCACCATGCTCAATATACGGACAAAACGGGCATTCAAAAAAGCGGTGTTATGAAGTAATTAGTTATCTAGACTGGTGGGATCATTCTCGGAGTCATCGTTTCAATCACGGTAATGATAACAAGGATTCGAGATTGCTTACAACCACTAGGATACCTGGTAAGGTGTTAAATTCTGCAACTGTTTTAAATTATACATGGATAATTGATTCTGGTGCTACAAATCATATGACATTCGATTCTAGACAGGCCGTATCTCTTACCTCCTCATCAAAAAAATTTATTTCCACAGCTAATGGTGATCCAGTCACTATTATTGGGGAAGGGTTGGTTCATTTATCAAATTCTTTAAATTTAAATTTAAATTCTATGCTCATAGTTCCCTCACTAAAAAATAACTTATTGTCTGTCGCTTAGATTACTAATGTCTTAAATTGTATCGTTATTTTTTGGCTTTTTCATTGTGTCTTTAAGGATATTCAGACAAGGAAGACAATTGGTTATGGTATGAGACGAGGAAATTTGTACTGTTTGAATTTGGCATTGACGAGTACGAATCAGTTACATCAGGCCCTGCAAACTGACGTGACAGTAGGGAAAAAGGCTGAATATGAGATTTGGTTATGGCATCGCCGATTAGGTCATGCATCCTTTAGCTATTTAAAAAGGTTATTTCCTAAAACTTTTAAGAACGTTGAGCTATCTGTTTTTCACTGGAAAACTTGTGAACTTGCAAAGAGCCATCGTACGTCCTTCCCACCATCACTTAATAAATGTTCAGTTTCGTTCATGATAATTCACTCTGATGTATGGGGGCCTTCTCATACTCCTTCTTTAAGTGGTGCTCATTGGTTTGTCACTTTCATTGATGATTGCACAAGAATAACATGGGTATGTCCTATGAAATCTAAAAGTGAAGTAAGTTCTTTGTTTCAGAGATTCCATAAACAGGTCAGTACACAGTACAATGCCATTATTCAGGTGCTTCGAAGTGATAATGAAGGCGAATACATGAGTACAGATTTGCAAGAGTATTTCAAGTATCATAGGATTGTTCATCAAACAACATGCCCGTATACACCTCAGCAAAATGGTGTTGTAGAAAGGAAGAAAAAACATTTACTAGAAGTAGTACGTGCGTTACTAATTGGACCAACACTCCAACATCTTATTGGGGCGAAGCATTTTCCTCTGCCGTTTATCTGATTAACCGTGTTCCATCCGCAATCCTTGATTTTCAAATGCCATTTGACGTATTTCATAAAGCTGTATTGGCTCCTCCAGTATGAATTTGCCTCCTCGCGTATTTGGATGCGTTGCATTTGTTCATTTATCGAAAGAATAACGAAACAAGTTAGAGTTTCGAGCCCTCAAATGCGTTTTTATGGGTTATTCATCATCTCAGAAAAGGTATAGGTATTATCATCCTCACACTCAAAAATTATATGTGACAATGGGTGTTGTCTTTCATGAAGAAGATATGTATTTTCATCTGGCTAAACTTCAGGGGGAGAATCATAAAGAAGTTCAAGCTTTTGATTTTGTTGGTGTGGATGAGAATAAGATAATTCAACTCGAGGTATCCCACAGTCGATGTCACAACTACCAAATCTACCAAGTTCACCGCAAAATTTACCACAATCAAGCTCATCGAGTTCACTACTGAATTCACCACAGTCCTCAAGTTTGCTATCGCCTGATACAAATAATCAATTGTCTCCCTTATATACATCTGAATCTGAATATCAAGTTCTTTCTCCTGATCCTCAGGTATCTTATCATGAACCTCCTAAAAAACAACTCCCTAATCGAATCAATAGAGGTGTGCCTAAACCAACATATGAACTTGATCTTACTAATAAGGCCAAATATCTTATGAGCAACTATGTGTCTTACGATAGGTTGTCTAAACCGAATAAGTCATTTGTAAATCAATTATCCTATGTATCTATTCATAATAATGTGCAGGAAGCCTTAGGTGATCCAAAATGGAAAACGGTAATGGATGAGGAAATGAAATCCTTAAAGAAGAATGGTACATATGACATAGTTAAATTGCCAGTAGGAAAAAAGCGTGTTGGTTGCAAATGGGTGTACACAGTGAAACATAAGGCAAACAGAACTATCGAAAGATTCAAAGCCAGACTTGTAGCGAAAGGCTACACGCAAACACATGGGATCGATTATTTGGAAACATTTGCACCAATGGCAAAAAATTAACACTGTTTATGTCTTGCTCTCTTTAGCGAAAAATTTGGATTAACCATTACAACAATTTGATGTGAAAAATGCATTCCTCCACGGGGATTTATAAGAAGAGGTATTCATTGAGTTCCCACTAGGTTACAGTGTTCCTGGAAAGCACAAAAACAAGGTATGCAAATTGAGAAAGTCTTTGTATGGTTTAAAACAGTCTCCGAGAGCTTAGTTCGGGAGATTTACCAGATCAATGCGGAAGTTCGATTACAAACAGAGCAATTCTAATCATACGTGCCATGTGAAAATGACAGCATTGATTGTCTATGTTGATGACATGGTTGTCACCGGGGATGACCCACATGAAAAATATCTATCTCGAGAGTTTGAGATGAAAGATCTTGGCGAGCCAAAGTATTTTTTAGGGATTGAAGTGTCTAAGTCTTCAAAGGGCATATTTCTGTCCTAGAGAAAGTATGCATTGGATTTACTAAGTGAAACTGGAATGTCTGCTTGCCAGCCATCAGAAACGCCTATGGAAGAAGGTTTGAAGTTGGAAATTGAAGTTGATCAAGTACCGGTCGATAGAGGGCGTTATTAAAGATTGGTGGGAAGGCTGATGTACTTAGCATATACCAGGCCTAATATTTCTTATGCATTTAGTATAGTGAGTCAGTTCATGCATAATCTTGGAGAAAATCATATGAAGGCTGTTATGAAGGTCATTAGTTATCTGAAGGCAGCTCCAAGAAAAAAGGATTTTGTTTACAAAGAACAGGGATTTTTTGAAAGTTGAATAATACACTGATACTAATTAGGCTGGAAATGTAAGTGACAGAAGGTCTACATCAGGATATTTTACGTTTGTTGGTGGGAATCTCGTTACTTGGAGAAGCAAGAAACAGAATATTGTGTCTCGTTCAAGTGCCGAAGCTGAATATCGAGGTATGGCAATGGGAGTCCAAGAGTTGTTATGGATGAAGTTGCTATTGACTGACTTAGGTTATCCACCAAGAAAACCTATGATGTTATATTATGATAACAAAGCATCATGTGATATCACTCAAAATCTAGTTCAACGTGATAGAACAAAGCATGTGGAAGTAGATAGATTCTTTATCAAAGAGAAATTATAAGAAAACATAGTTGATGTGCCACATATACGATCAGAAGATCAGCTGACTGATGTACTTACTAAGATTGTTTCCAACAAAATATTCTCCAGATTGATCAGCAAGTTGGGCATGTTCGATATCTATGCACCAACTTGAGGGGGGGGGGTGTTAAAATATTCCTTATTAGTTTGTTTCCTTATGCTATATAGTTTCCTTATTCTAGTTGGTTTCTTATTATGTGTGACCCTATAAATAGGGCTCCTATTGTATCATTATAATATGACCTAATATATTAAAATTCATTTCTTCTACTCTAAAGAAAAAATGTGTTTTAAAATAAGGGTTTTGACTAAAATTGTGTTTTTTGCAAACTTAACTAGCCTAACCCTCTTCCTTATGAGAGGTTTTGGTAGTGAAATTTTGGACCAGGACAATTTTTATGGTTTGAACACATCCAATTTGTCTCAATAGCATATTTACATTTGCTTGCATGGTTATAACACAATTCGGATGGCCTGAATCAGTTTTGGTTACTCAAACCTCACTTTTGGCTTTTTACCGTCAAGTCAAGAAATCGTGTTTTGTTAGGTGGTCATTCTTACTTTAAGAGGTGTTTTAATCAATTAAACACCTTTTACAAGTCATATTAGTGATTTTTCATATGCTTCTATGGTTGAAAATCATTTCGGATGTCCGTAATTGAATTCGATAGGTTGACGGTGAAAAATCAAGTTTCGGTAAAATGAGTTTTTGTCCAACTTTGGAAGACCATAACTTCTTTATCCGAACTCCAAATGGCTCACTGTTAGGAAGATATTTAATCACTTTTCAACTTTCATTAGGAAATGTAAGCCCAAATTAAGCTTTAAGAAGGCTGAAACTGATTACGAAGTTGATGACAGCACCAGCCTGGTAAATCAATAACAGTTTGCTTTCTATGGCAGACCTGTAAGTTCACCGAATTTCTGGCATTTATATATTAGGAATTTGGAAAAACCTCCAAAGAGAAAAGTTGTAGAGATTTGATTTATCTTTAATTAGGAAAAAACTACGCATCAATCGAAGTTCTGAGTAAAAAGTTATGTTTCAAATACGAACAGTGCACCAAAAACTTTACTCATTTGGGTTTGACTCATTTTTGACCCATTTAACCCATTTTAAACACCTTTTCTCCCCCATTCTTGTACAAACTCGAGGAGATAATAGAGAGGAAGAGGGATAGCTATTCTTGAAGGTGTGAGTGAGTATTTTGAAGAGATTTGAACACATATTTAACATAGATCAAAGATTTTGATCTTAAAGCTTATAATTTTTTCATCTCCATCATCTTCAACCTTGGAATCACCGTTAGAGCTTGAAGGAAGCTTGGTCCAGCCACCTTAGAACTACCACTAACACTCAAATCTTAAGGAATTAGCTTCATTGAAGTGGGAACACTAGTACTCAAACTCATTTTCAACTTATTATGTGATGCATAATTTTTTATATTACAAATTTGAGGGTTTTACATAAATTCTTGATTGTACACATGCATGGGGTTTGGGTTGGGTATTCTTGATTCTTTTAGTTGATTTATACTCATTATAACTTTAATTTGATATTTCTATAAAGATTTCCCTTTGTATGTATGAATATCATAAGATTGCACTAAAATCCCCATGGACAGATACGATAACGGATAGATTTTTGCTATATATATATTAAATGATTAATTTATGGGTTTATTGCATATTTTGGTTACAATACTTCATAAATGTGATATTGTTGTTGTAGTTGAGCTATTAGCTAGCTAATAATGAAGATTGGTAAAAAACTCACCAGTCCGTAACTGTACCGGCTAGATTTTTACAATCACTATTCTTAAATGGACAATGAGCTATAACTAGTGAGCTATAACTTGTGACGCCCCAAATCCCGTTATGAGGGTTAAACCTCCGGGACTCAGTTAATCACGGGTGCCGTACGACGACGGCGGAATTAAAATGACAATTCAAGGACATGTACAAGATGACATAACATGCAAAGTCTAGATGGTAAGATTAAAATTCAGAGTACATCCACTAACGTAAGTCATACCTGACAAGGAAAGACAAAACAATATACAAATAACCCTCCAACGAGGTCCCAACATAAGTTAATAATCACGGAATAACACACAAGTTATAATTTTGGGAAAGTGTATGCACACATAGATATATATATATATATATAACATAAGTAAAAGTTGAGGAGTATTGTTCCTTCAGTCGTGAAGGAACCTCGTCTACTTAAGGGCACAGAGGCGATCTAGGAAGATGTGTCCTTTCCTTTCCCTTTCCCAGAAGGTCCCGCTGAAGCACTTGTATAGAAAGTAATGGGGTGAGTCAAATGGACTCGGTGGGAACAATATAATAAATTTAAGAAGAAACATTAATAGTTATCTTAATGTGATAAAATCCCACTCTAATTCACAACCACTCGTAACACATAACCTGAGCTGGTACCTCGTCAATCACGCGACTATCCAGACGTCTAACAGGTTTACATTTTGTGGCCTTTCAACCATATGGCAGCAGGGCCTACACGATATTTTTCTGTGCACGGTTTCGGGTCTTTCACCTAGGGGCACTGTGTCCCATCTTATAGTCCCAGTCTTTAGGGACCAACCTGTGACCAATCTATGGATATCGCAGTTAAACAATCACATTCTCCCTTTTTCATAACTTGGCCAATATGGAGATTTCTGGTAAAAACATTTATAATAAGTATAACTAACCAACATCACATATATCAAGATGGAATCCCACCACTTGGACCAATAAAGATATATTTTAATTCATGTGTTAAGGGTTACTAAGCAAAACATGTAGTCCAAGTGGGTTTTTGTGTAGACGAAGCATATAACTCCAAATTATAATTATAAATAAGCTATTTATAACACATAACGGTCATTTGAACCATCAATTTGACAAAACTAACAAAACCCCATTATTTACACATATATCCATTTAGAATAGTTTGGGTTTTGTTAAGAACAAGAGATGAAATCATGGTGTGTTAATAAAAAGCTTAAAAGTAGGTTTAATACTAGATTCCCACCTCAATTGAAGCTTTACAACGAGTTTGGAGGATTGGATTAAAGAATGGTTGCCAAATCCCGAAATAGGACAAGCCCTAGGTCCTCTTAAAGCTTTAATGGTGGAAAGAATGATGAAGATGAAGATGCAAGTAATGATGATGATGATTTTTAGCTAAATCTTGGATTGGAGATGAGATCTCTCAAGAAACCCATAATTTCGTCCATATCTCTCTCTCTCTTTATAAACTTGGAGCATCAAGGTGTGAAGAATGGGATGAATGGGTCTTGATTTGGGTGTTTTGGGGTTAAAAATCGGGTCAAAGTTGGTCAAAATAGGTCTATTCTGATGAGTAAGGTCGATCTTAGTCAGGGTAAAAAGTGCACTGGTTTGGTTTGTCAACAATTTCTGATGAGTAAGATCGATCTTAGTAGTAAGATCGATCTTACTCAGGGCGAAAAGTGTTCTGCCTTGCATATGCTCAAAATTGACCCTAGTAAGATCGATCTTACTCGGCTCAACAATGAGTTCACCTGTTGCATTGACCTAAAGGTCCTCGAGATGCTGGAATCTCGTCTCGATCCAAACACGAAACTTGTAGAGGGGAACGATACGGAACTTTTGGCACTGATGGGGACTCATTTAGATATCAAATGAAGAAGTTATTGTCTCTTAAAAATGGCAGAAATTTTAAAAATCGCGTAAGGTCAAAACATGCAATTAATGCCTCAATCTCAATTCGGACCACCCGAACCATGGAACGATTGATCCCACAAACTAAGTTACGCTATTATGGCATAATCAATGAGTTGAACCACACAAAAAAACCCTCAATCTCAATATGACTTGTCCAAAATGGCATTTAGCAACTAATTGAAAATGAAATGAAAATGACATGGATAATCAAACTAGGGGTGTTACAACAACTAGTCGGTTAAATTTATACTAAATTCGATTTCTATAATGTATGGGCCACATATGATTTGTGTAAGAATTATTTAAACCCACACTTTCGTAAGTTTCGGATATATGTGTACGTATGAACTTATAAATAGTGAAATTTGTGAATTTAACTTGTACTTTGGTATTATAACTTATAAAATGATATTTGTTGAGATTTGTATTAAATATCCCAAACTAACGATATTAATGATGTTACGACGCTAATGGTTAGCTTACTACTTTTTTGTGAAGTATGGAACTTTACTACTATTTCGCTATTCGATGGGATTTCTAAACTTATGGAATGTTGTTATATTTTTCCCTGTGGATGAGATTATTACTATTTTTTATCTCATTATGGTTTTGAGATTTATTCATAGCTTTATCTTTATCAGGCACTATCATTATACCTGTTGGATATGATACTTTAGTTGATTAGATATGACTATCATTATACATTAGCATATGGCAGGCTTGTCACTAAGTGTCCTATGGGAGGACTTGGCTATGGTAGCCAGACTATGCATAGTAAACAATTAACCTAGTTAACCTATTACGCCCTATGGAATGACTTGGCTATGGTAGCCATATTACTATTGTGAAGCCCCGAATCCCGTTATGAGATTTTCAGCTCCGGGACCCGGTTAATCACGGTGTCGTACGTGACGACGGGTGTGAGTTATAAAAGAAAATTAAGTAAAATCTATTTAGAAAATTTTTTGGCATGAAGAGTTTGTAAAATACGATATCCGCCCTGTAAATAAAAATAAAAAGAACAACCTTTGTTCAATCATTTCACAATCAACCATTTAATAAAATACTCCTCATCTAATACACTTTATCAAAGTCCATTTAAGTATAAGATTATACAACAGTTCCCAAATCATTTTAAATAAATACATGTGTCTTAAAATGTAATATAAAGGCCTCAATGGCATTGTCCTTAAATTAAGGACTACACAGTTGTTAAAGGTCATCAGAGCTTCTACATACGTACAACACGTGCCACCCTCGAGTATGGACTTGCAAAACTGTTGAAAAGGAAGGAATGAGCCAGATACGGGCTCAGTGGGAACTATGAGGGTTTATAATGAAAACAAGGTTTTCATTTGAAAACATATGTATCATATATATGTTTCTTCAACAATACAATCTTTATGAAAACCTTACTATGTAATTCACCATGTACGTGCGTGCCAAAACCCACTAATTGTTCTATCTCAGGTATCAGAACTGTTCCCTAACTCTCATCATATAGCATTATACTCTTCTAGCTTCCTAGGGTTCACACGCTATAAGAATCACTATGTTCTCTGTTACTCAACTACGTGTGAGGGGTATACACCTCTTATGCCAAGTATTCATAGTTATCGCTTGTTAACAGTACATTATGAGTCATATACTTGGCCGTCTACTAAGCATTACTACCAGGCCGTCTAGCTTAAGCGCTACATTAAGATATTCCTCCCGTCTAGCCATTCGTATACTATGCTTATAAACTGATGATTATTAGAACTTTTCACATTAGATATTTATTTGTTATGGATGGTCAAATGGTTCTCAAAGTATACAATGATCCAAACGGATATATATATAATCCATAATATACCAGAGACAATATATATATAACAATATAAAATACAACACAACAATATATATAGCAGATCAATTCACAATCATCACAGTCATTCATCTTTCATAATGAATGTATATGTATATATATATATATATCAATCTCATATCATCACACATGTGGTATCATGCGTTGGTACGATATACAGAATCCCACACAAATATATATATATATATATATCACCACGACACATCATTACATATATAGATATGTAGAAGATTAGTACGCGGCCATCGTTATGATATATTATAACTCAAACTATCATCATATATGAATTATGGCCATTCATAGTATTATCAATTTCTTGTCTTACCATTTCTAATCTGTGGGACTAGTACCATGTACACTTTACTCGAATACTCCAGCCATGTTTACTAATTTAAGTCTCCTCTAATAAACATAGTGGCGGTGCGATAATCTTGTATAACCATTCCCATGGAATCCTAGGCGTCACCAACGAGCATTTATAATATCCCTACGTGTATTTAGTTAATAATCTTCATCGCTTAACTCAAGATGTGGTCACATAGGTTACTAATTCTAATGTTATTGCATTTATGCACATTTTGATGGGATTTAATGTAATACTCAAAGATAATGTTCTATCCAAGTATTTCATGGTATACATGTGTATATCGAGGTTGTATAAACTATAATCCACCATTTATTATAGCGGAAACCTTCAAAACCTCCAATTTCCTAAATTCCCTAATTTACGCGCTTCGCCTCCAAGTGGGTTCGTTAGAAAACTAAACATATACATGTCAATCATGTAAATCATTGATAAACAATGTTATTGGGGTAATAATTTCTCATTATACATCATTAATACGAAACCATAGTCTATTTAAGACAATAGGCCCAACGGTTATTACGCACCACTTCGCTCAAGGGGGTTTTTGGTGCATTTACGAGAAGAATGCTCTACGTATGCAACTAAGGGCGTATTTATGTCTATCTAGCTCTTGTAACCCATAACCAACTATAATACAAGTGTAAATCCCGAAATCCCCCACAAGCCTAGTTCACACCTTTGACTACAAAGTGGGTATGGTGTTTAATTGCAAGTAATAAGCTCTTAGCATGATAACAATTGATAATACATGATTTATAAGCGATAATATACCCATATGCATCACTAATTTCAACAATAAAGCCCCATCTCATCATAAATCCCAAAACCCATATATATAGATATATACACAACCTAGGTTTTTGTAGAACTTGATATGCAATTGAAATCGAACAATAATAAGTTAGAATAAGAGTTTTAGGAGTAGGTTCCCACCTTAGAGAAGCCATAATTCGAAGTTGAAGATGTGTAGACTCCGAATCGAAAAGCCCTAGCTCGAGCTTACGCAGCCATGGAGGTGTGTAGGTGGAGAAGATGATGAATAGTTGTTTAAAGATGGTTTGGATGCCTTTTGAGCTTAATCTTTGGATGGGCGATGAGAAATCCACAAGAGAACTCAAGAATATCTTCTCTGTCTCTCTCTAGAAGCTCTCCAATGGTGTGATGAGAAATGAGGAAGAAAGGAGCCGAATGTGTGTATATAAACTGTTGTTCTATTCCCGCGGGTACTGTTCACGCGTGGGGGGGGGGGGTTTGCAGCACTGAACTTTGGACGGCCATAACTTCTCGCTCGGAAGTCCGATTGAGGTGATCTTTATGTCCACAGAAAGCTTATTCAAAGCTCTACAACTTCCTAGAAGAAAGTGTCCCAAAATTCTAGACAGATAATTTCCATAAATTCGACGAAGTTAGCACGTTAGTGTTACCGAAAGAACAACTGATAGCGATTGACCTTTTTCGCGCTCAGTTTCGACCTAGTAGAAGTCTGAATTTGCCTTTGGCCGAAACATGAAAGTTGTAGATTATCTAAAAATCTAGGATATAATGCGAACAGAAACTTAATCTTATGAGGAACGAAGGAGTTCCGCTTCCTCCAAGTTAACCAAAAATCATGAAGTCGGGTAAATTGAAAACTTGAAATTTACATCCCGATTTCAACTCGAATCACCCAAAATTACTTACGGATATTCTAGCAAGCTTAAATACACTAATATGACTTATCAGAAGTCTCCGAACCCTGTCGCTCCTTTTAGAATAGTATTTCACTATTCAAAGCTCGAAATCGCCTTACTCGTAATTTTTGAACGCGATAAGCTTGAGATTTAGGAACAGGGTGTTACAACTATTGTTCTTGTGGAAAGAACGTAACTAGGACAAGTTCGAACTACCAGTTATATTATTGTTCGCGTGGACGGAACGTAACTGGGATAGATTCGAGCTACCAGTTACACATGTCATGTGGATGGATAAAGCAACAAGTATGATACGATGGTATATAACTAGTGACTACATTTTATATGAATATATTTTAGTGGTATTTCCTTTGGTACTATTTTTTGGTTATACGAATTCATTTTATACACTGGGTTGGGATAGCACTTGGCGTACATTGCACTTACTATATTTTCATGGCATTTGAGATGAGTACTACTTATATGTATATGGTATACATATGGCTTCTTTATTATTTTGATATGGAACGTTACATGTGTATAACTATGTATACTTTCATATATAAAACCGGCCCCTATAGTTCCCACTGAGCCCGTGTTTGACTTACTCACATTTTCCAAACCAGTTTTGCAGGTGCATTCATGGGATGGTGCGTTTATTATATCTAGTTGCCTCTGATGACCCAAATACTTAATAGTTGTCCACGGTTTAACAACTTAGTTTGCTTGGACTTAGTAATTTGTCTTATAGATTTAATTTGAGTTGTATTGCATCAAGTTAAAGAATTTACTTTGAATTTTATAATCAAGTTGTATTCGGAGTTTTAAATAAGTTATACAAATTAATTGACTACTTTATTAAAACATAGTTGGACTACGGATGGACTTTTATTCAATGATTGTGTGTGTTTGAGAAATGATCTGATGATTATTGTTTAAACAAGTTTTGGTTATTCATAAAACAGAGGAGACCATGCCGATTTTTTGTAAAAATCTAAGATACACATTCTTTTTTTTATATCATTTTTTACTCATAGCACTTTAAAAATGAGTAATACCTGCAAATGTTTTTCTTAAATTATAAATTTTACACCACACCCGCCGTTGTGAGCGACGACATCTGTGATTAACCGGGTCTCGGGGATCGAAATTTCATAATGAGATTCGGGGCGTCACAATTCCAGAGAGAGAATACTAGACTATGGGTTTGATTGAGAGCCAAAATTAGCGGCGGAAGTGTGGTGGTTTGCTAGAATATTGGCAGTGGTGTTGGTAGTTGTGGGTGGTTGTTGGTTTGGATGGGAGGTTTTTATTTTCTCCACTTTCCATCCGCATCTTCCCTTGAGCTCCAGGCCTACTCTAATTTCGACTAGGTGGGAGATCCAACTAATAGACAATCTACTACATGTTGCTATATTTCCTAGGAGATTCACTTATATTTTGGCGTAGCAAGAAACAATCGCTTGTTTCTCGCTCATGTATCGAAGTAGAATACCATACTCTTCCCGACACCCCCAAGGAACTCATTTGACTACGCTGGCTTTTTTCAGACATGGGAGTCCCTCAATATCTTTCGACCATTATTGGTTGCGATAATAAGAGTACTATTCAAATTGCTCACAACAATGTTTTCCGTGAATGAACAAAGCATATCGAAATTGTCTGACTTTAATTTTTCGTCAACATGTCTCTGGCAATTCTATTCGCCTCGTCAACATTTCCTCAATGGATCAACTAGCTAACATCTTCACTAAAGCTCATTTGCCAAGCCGCTTTAAGGATTTACTTTTCAAACTCAAGCCGGTTTCTCATTTTCCAACTTGAATTTGTCGGGGGATGTTAAAATATTGTTAGAATATTGTCAGAATATTCTCATAATATTGTATAATTGATCTTTGGGAGATTTGTCCATAATTAACTCCTCCCAAATCCCTTGATTATTGTAGAGTGATTTAGGATTTTTTATATTTCCTTTTTTGTATCCTTACTCAACCCTATATAAAGGGTCCTCGATTAGTAAATTCACACTAGAACTTTTTTATAATTCATGTCAAGAAGTTGAATCATAGGTCAACGAAATTTAAGCTTTATATGTGAAATTACAATTTTTTGGGAACTTTTGCACCCTATACATTCAATTTTTTATAACCAACTCCAGCAAAATTTCTAAATGGCATCAACCACAAGCATCTTACATTTGTTTTTTTTAGCATAATTTTGGGATAACTCGTACTGAAATAGAAGATTGGTTTTTTAAAAGTTAAGCGTAAATGAAAATTTTGTAGTATTAAATGAGGGTGGTGTTTGTTTGTCATACATTTTGGTTTGTATTATGCTGAAATTAGCCTTAAAAAGACATATATCAAATGCTCGTGGTGGTAGCTAGTCAGAAATTTTGTAGAAAATTACCTATTAGAGTTGATTCCAGCAAATTAAATGTATAGGGTGCAAATTGTCTAAAAAAATTGTTTAAGGTGCAAACTGAAATCTTCAATTAGTTTAAGATATGTTAGAGTAATTAGTTTATTTTCTTTGAACTTATTTCCTTGGTGTTTTTAGCATTTTTCTCTCTAAAATTTCCTTGTCTCTAACACTTTTTCCCCTCACATATCAATTGATCGATGAACAACTCTCCCTCCACTTTCTTTTCGAAATTTATATTAAAGGATTATATATATATATATATATATATATTTCAAGACAAAATCAATGTACAAAATCTAATAATAATTAATTATTTTATTCAACCATTAATTTCATTAAATCTAATGTATCCTTAAAAAGTTTTAACTCCTAATGCTAGACGAAGAGGGCATTTCAACAATATTTAGGATGATTTAGAATTCTAGATATTATTATGGTCATTTTTGAAGCATGATGATAAAGTCGAAAAGTAATTCAAAACTTAATCAACTAATATTCATTAAACCTTAAAAAATGAAAAGAATTATTTGGTATTTTTTTTATTCTAATGTATAAATGGTGTGGAAGGATCACCATCAAAGAGGTTCAATAACTGCCAACAACATATGGACCATTTGTATGGGTAATTGATCTTTTACATACACTCTTGAAGTTTGTCTGTTTTCTCACTTCGCTTTTTTAAAATTATAAATGTAAGCATAATATTGAACTGTAACATTGATTACACACTTTCTTTCATACTTTACATCGACATCATCACCCACAAAATATACCACCTCCATCAGGTATCAAAATCTCCCTTTTACGTGAATTTGTGTGTTGAGGAATTTATATTGAACCAAGTATGTGAAATTTATAATTATTATTTTCATCTTAACTTGTTACTCTTCCTTCCGTATAGAGTAATTTTATTCTATTTACTTTAACTATTGTGTATGATCTCAAAGGCTACGTTAACTTCCACATGAGAAAGGTCACTAATCTTAATTACAATTAACAAATAATTTCGTGATGCTCTAACTTTTCCAACTCCCCTCGACACCCATATTCAACTATTACTTTAAAATAGTATAATTAAGTTCACTCCTATAATACTCTAGTATTATTATAAATGAATGATACAAGAGATCTAAGTTTGGTTCAGTGGTTGAGAGTGCGGTTAATCACAGGATCCACCAAGATTTAAAACCCCTTTCTCTCCCTTTTTTTCTTTTAAAGGGACCAACACATCATCGCTTCAATTTAATATATATATATATATATATAAGAAAAGAATGATTCAAAGATATGAAATGTACACAAAAATGATGTGTCATCTACATGAATGATTTTAGGACACGTCTATATAAAATGTGGCAAGTTCTACCAATGCACTTGTTCAATTACATATTTGACACATCATATGCATGCAAACGTTTTGTGCACATTATGTAACACAAATCAATTAAAAAGGTTTTTGCAAGGGAAATGTAACTAATAGAATCACAGACCATCAATGCAACGTAACTCAAATTGTACTACTTCCACCTGTTGTGTTGCGAGGCCAACGGTTCAATCCCCCACTGCCATCACATTCCTCAAAATCTTAAACCGCATGTGTATCTCAAAAAAAGAATAAAGTTTTGGATTTGCAAATTATAACAAATTAGGTTTCTCCTATAAATTGTAAAAGATAATCATTTTCTATTTTTTTTCTATTCCCAATCTCTCATCTCCTAAACTTTCAAAGCAATGTTAAATGGTTATATCTACCTATTGTCAGCAACACATAAAATGCATATTTACGGTTATAACTAAAGCAAAACACCATCAAACTAAAATAGAACTAATTTAAAATAGCCACACTGTGACGCCCTGAATCTCGTTATGAGATTTTGGCATGTAGAGTTTGTTCAAGTAACAAACCGACCTGTACCAAACAAATCCATTTCATACAAGAAACATCTCAAGTAATCAACATTTGAAAACACTCCACATATTGAAAGCCATTTGATACAAGTTTACATCAAAACAAATAACGAGTACTTTACACAAAGTCTGTATACAATATACTCTCAAAGACCAAAAGATAATATATAACTTAGTCCTTGGCTCAAGGACTACACAAGCTAACGGACATTAGAGGCCTTCTGGATTGATACACCATGCTCTAATCCCCGAAGCCTATCCTGCAAAACTGTTAAAAGAGGGGAATGAGCCAAATCCGGGCTCAGTGGGAACTATATAGGTTTTGTATAGAAAATACAAATTGCATACAAAAGCATGTGCATCTTTATATAGAAAATAATTACTTTACTTTATTACAAAAGTTTAGAAAACAATGCAATGCAATATGTAGACACCCCAATCCGTGACCCCCGCAAGAACCCTAATGACTATCGAAAAAGCACAGTTCTTGGAGTTAGAGGCCCACCCAAGCACTCGAAACTGCCCCGAAGGGGTTTGTTGGCCAAAACAAACGTATTTTTAAGGAGTATTATCGTGCAACAATCTCTCTTATATCGCGCGACAAGTTTCTCGAATAAAGACCAACCACTTTCTGACAAATCAGTTTGTCAAAAGGGTCACTTCAGCCGTTTGTCGCGCGACATTGTCCCAAATGTCACGTGACACTTGCCTTTTCTGAAGAATTGTCGCACAACAATCCTCCCCCAGAACTATAAATAGGCCAACACCCTCAAGGGTTACAGGGACACATCAATTGGGATCGAAAAGTTCTATTGTTCTATCTTATTTTTTGGACTTTCATCAAAATATTCTATGATTGTCTAATCTCTAAAGAATTATCGAATCTATTATCGACGATCGACATGTCTCTCTTCTGGAACCGAATTCTCGAAAATATTTGAGAAAGAAAAGCTTATTATTGCAAAAGGTTTCTCTGCCGTATTATATTTTCTCTCTTATTATTATATTTCTCGTCGGGAAGGTAAAGAAAGTCTCTTCTAGTATTTAAAAATTAAATACATGTGTACTTGTTTTATTACGTATTTGTTATTCTGTCCACATTTTATTTGAATAAACTTATTGTCGAGTTACAAAATAAATTACCGTTTTCAAAACAAAACCTTAATAAAATCATTTGCAAAACCAAAAAAGTAAGAACATTATCGTCCAAACAAAACTATATTTTTAAAACCCGGATAGATGAAACTTACTTAGAAAATTAAAGTCGATCATGTCCCGTCTTCCCTATAGACTGCAATATATCCGATAAAACTCCCCTCAACGAGTTCAAATTCCATATTGAATTAGTTCCAATGAAGATTCGAACTCTTTTCCAAAATAATCGAAACGAGTAAACCGACATTGTTATCTAAGGAAACAATACCAGGGTATCTCTTTTTAAACTCAAAACATAAAACTTTGCCATTTATGTTCCACTTAAAAAAATAAAACATCAGATCATGGAACATAAGGATTTTTCATCCCTTTCCATGTTTTCCCCCAAAATTAAGGTTTCTTATAAATCATTTTCTGGAAGTAATAGACTATCAGTAAAAGCATCCAAGTTTTTCAACATAGAATAAACATATAAAGCCATTAGAGACCGAAAGGGAGGAATGGGTGCTTAACACCTTGCCAAACCGTAACATAGCTCCCAAACCTTATAGAACCATGGTTTCATAGACAAACGTGTAAAGAAAGGCTTATATGTAGCCTTTCCTCTTACACACCATTTTTGTCCGTTTTTTCGTAAAACGTACTGGCGACTCTGAAACGAACCCCTTTGCATTTAGATAGATAATAAAAAACCTCGATGCCCAGAAGCAAATGGAACAACAGAATCCTTTTCGATGTTTCAGACGCCCAATAACACGGGATCGAGACCCGGGGGTCGCATTTGCAAATTCTCACACAATCCACACACAAGTGCATGCCGAACCTCACTAGCATTCCCATCCTAGTTACCGAAAGCTATCTATCTGACTAACCGGTCCCGTCCCAAGACGTTCCATGAAATACTCTCTACCAATTTCGTATCACCAAAGAACCGTTGGTATAAAACCATCTCATCACAAACACTCGCTTCATAAGGTTCGTCATACTACGGTGGATTCACTCTCAAGTGTAATTCAACACTATACTATATTATCCAGTACTTATACCGAAAGCCGGTAACTAATAGCCAAGCATTTATCATTTCATCTTTGTAATTAATTCATTATAAATTCCATACTTGGCCAACTAATAGGCATCATTACAAATCATTCGCCTTAAGCATTATGTTACGATGTTTTCTTATTAACTATGATTGCCACTTTAATCTTTAATTATTTATATATCTCAAGCAATCAGGTCATGTACCTTAAAAGGTCATACTAATCCATCAACAATCACATACGGGAAGTTTATACTAGCAACTAAGGATATGATGGCAATAATAACAATAATAATAATCAAGTAAGGATCAACATCCTCATATCTCCAGTATAAAGCCTCAAGCTTACACCCCGCGATCAACTAGGCTTAGAGCATCGGTTCCCAAAAGACCCCAAGCTCTAAACTGATCGTGTCTCCTCCAAGTGAGCGAACTGTCCAGGGAATTGGTCTTAACGTGTAATTCATTTGGAGTTAAACCCACGCAAGACATTTTCTCGGGGAGTACGCTCCAAATAGTTAACAAGCAAATTCCTCCAAAAATGGAACTATCTTAGGGTCTTTCACCTAAATGTAGGGCTACTACTTCCTGGAACACACTGTCCCGCTAATAGAGCTACATAAACTAATTCGCAAGCCAAGGAAGCTATAAAATACAGAACTACGAATACTCATCCGCGAGAAGGCAATATACATCAATACGATAACATAACAAGCGGCTACCACCGCACTGTACTGGGTAGCCCTTTCCCTTGTCCGCTTTAGGTGGCTCCACTCCAGCTACAACTACTATCGATACTCCTAGCCTGGTATTTATATCCCGGTACCTCCAGCCTGGTATTTATATCCCGATACCCCCGTCCTTAATATGGTGCACATGTATACGTATATAATGGTATTTATATCCCGGTACCCCTGGCCTAGCATTTATAGCTCGGTGCCCCCGGCCTTATTATTATGAAAACTGCAAATACATCAACAAAATATCTCAAATATAATCACAACTAACTACATTATATAGAGCTCCAACCTTAAATCATATGGCAGGGCTACGACCCTCCATGGTAAAGCTACAACCTTACAATCAATATCCACACTAATGATTAGCCAAAACAGTATATCAACAATGCACGAAAAGGCCAACACAATCCATCACACATATGGCAATCCATATATATATAGCAAATATACAACCGTACAATCATTCGTATATCATCATCATAATCATCGTTATCGACCATTTATCCAAGGCCTTATCGTCATATTGTTATTTCCATTCCACGGCCCACCGGTATGTTATGTATATGTTATATCAAATAAGGTTTCACGTGTGTAAAAGCTAAGCTATATGATTCTTATTCAAGTTCTCATGTTATTCTATCAAGCCAAGCATCGGCTCTTATGATGCTTGCCTAACCGGTAAGCTTACTGCATGCTAGCCCCTTATTATTATGGCTAAGACGACCCGCACCTCACTAATTTACATTCATCACATTTCTAGGACGTAGCAAGGTTGTATTCTCATTGCTAGTTCTAGCAATAATCTACATAAGGCACTAGACTCAAAGATTGTTACATACGGTACTGCCTTAGCGGGTTCTTGGTACATTTCTTAAGAATAATGCCTTATACTTGTAACCGATAACATATCTAGGTATATTTATCATTTATATCCCACAATCAAGTATCCTTAAGGCACTAATCGAAAGCCCCCCCAAACTATAGGTCATACATATAACTACGAGATGGGTTTCATAAGAACTGTTGCATATACGACCTAAAATATGGATCTACATGTTAAATCATGCAATAAAGGTTATATTCTACCAATAACAACCGTTTATTAGACACAAACCCCAAATTCTCAATCTCATAGTTCATACACCTAACAACCAAATGGATAAGATATGTAGATGCAAATTTGTGGCTCATAACATGAAATCAATTACCCATACATGAAGTTTGTGTGATAATCTACCCATTGACACCACTAATTTAACTCTCATTAAACCTAATCCACATGAGGATGCAACAAGACTAGGGTTTCATGAAAAATACCCATTCATAATAGAAATCTCTAGTGCAACACATAAAAGTTTGAAAAACAAGTTTAATATTAGGGTTCCCATCTCTATTGTTGATATTCCACGTAATTGAAATGCTTCGAGAAGTGTAAGCGCCAAAACCTTAAAACCCTAGCTCTTCTCACGCAACCATGGAGGAATTGGAGGAAGGTGATGATGAATAGTGATGAAGGTGTAGCTTTAAGGCTCAAATCTTGGTTTATGATGAATAATTCATCAAAACCATGAAAGCATCTCTCATTTTCTCTCTCTAGAACTCTCTTGAGGTGTTGTGGGGGTGTATGGGTCGAATTGGGTGTTTTGTGGTGATAAATGGTGAGAAAATAGGGTTAAAATTCGACACACAGGGCTCCAAGATCGATCTTGGGAGCTCTCAGCCAAAGCTTATTTCCAACAGCACTAACCACTGTTGGTATTTTGGTCATGACTCCTTGCTCAGAACTCAGATTGGGGTGATATTTATATCCACGAAAAGCTAATTCAAAGATCTGTAACTTCCTAAGAGGAAGTTTCCCCAAATTCTGGATGGATAATTCCCAAAAATTCTCCGAAGACAGCGCTCTACCGAAACACTACCGAATGACCAGATTTTACTAACCGGCCTACTTCGGACGCTGTTTTGACCAACGAGGAGTGCTAATTGGCTTTCGATCAAAACATGAAAGTTGTAGAATGGTATGAAACCTAAACATAGGCACAAATGGAAACTAAATCGGATAAGAGACGAAGAAGTTACATAGCTCTAAAGTTATCTAAAAATAATGAATCGCGTAAGACCGAAACTCACCATTTACAACCCGAAATCAATTCGAACCACCCGAATCACTAAATGATCACTCACACGAGTGTAAATAGACTAATATGACTAGTGTAAGGTGCTAGAGCACTACAAAACTCTATAAACTGAGATTTCACCATCCAAGGTGAAATAAGCAAACGAATGGAGGCAATTGCAGTGGAATAAAAATATGGGGTATTACACACACATTAAAATCCATGAGCTCCCTTTGTCCTTGCATCATACAGTAAGCTTTTGACATCATAGAATCTGCTTGGGAAAATGTTATCCCAACTAAATATAAATTTGTCCCATCAAACTTTTAGTTGTTGTATCAATATGATTGAAATAAAAGTGTTCAAGTTTCAAAAAGGAATGCCATCTTACTACAAAGTTTCATGTAGTCTTCCAAATGGTGGACTTGACCTTCCAGATAGCTTGAAGCATCCATGTCTCCAACCGCTAGAACGGTGCCAATCAAAAATAAAGTTAAAGATATGTATATGTGTGTGTGCGTGCGTGCGTGCGAGAGAGAGAGACTAGTAAATGGAAAGAACAGCGAGTGCCGAAAGACTATTGAAGTGACTAAAAGTTCCACCGGGCTTTAAAGCTAGAAACTAGATACTACTCCATCTCAGCAGAGATTGTGGTTGTTTCTTTTCCTACAATTTTTCTCAGCGATCAATCAAACAAAGTATGGATAGGTCATCTCATGTGCATGCCAATTTGTTTTTGTGTGCATGTTCCTGCATTTAGGCAAATTCCGCAACAAAGACACTTATATACATACATTTATAATTATATATAGAGAGAGAAAGATAGTGTGTTACAGTTTTGAGTTGGGATTGGAGGTCCTCAACATAAGATCGAAGATGGTTAACTTTATCAGCTATGTCCAAATTCCTGAAGAAAAGTCTTTGAGGCTCAATTGTATTAGTTATCTCTGATCTGTACCATTCAGCTACCATATTAGGACGCATTTGTGCTCGCTGCAAGAATAAGCAATCAAGTCAATAAAAGTACTACAAATATAATTTTGCATTTGTAACACAAGTAGTTCACTTTGTCGACATCTTATATGCTATATATATATAAATATAAAGGCCAATACAAAAAAAAAGAATTAGAAAAAATGCCTCCTCATAGTTTATTGGCTCCTTGGATAGGTCTAGGACTTGGTGTTTGAGGTTTCTGACTTTGTCTAGGAGAAGGTCAACTTCCTCAGATATCATTAATTGATCAGCGGCAATTTCATTGACACGGTCAACTTCCTCAGATGGCATCAATTGATCAGCGGCAATTTCATCAATTGACTCTAGGGGTTCCACACAATCCTTCTCCTGATGTTGCTTAGATGAGGAGTCGGTTACAACAACTTTTCCCTTCATCAGATAGCGTTCATGTGCACTTTCAGATTCAGATTTATTGCTGCTTTCTAGGACTTCGTTATATTCCGAGTTGCCAGACTTTCGTGCTTCTTGCTACTGCTCCTGATGTTGCTCGGACGAGGAGGTGTTAGTTACGGCAGGATTTCCCTTCCTCAGATAGCATCGATGTCCAGTTTCGGATTCATTTTCTGAGTTGCCAGACTTTGATGGTTCTTCCTCCTGCCCCTGTTGCTCTTGTAAGAATCAGAGGAGCCAATCAAAAAAAAGTATGCACAAAAACAAAAGAACAACTTGTAGCCAAAATAGTTCCCTTCATTTTTCCTCTTTTGTATATCCAGAAGAATCAAGAGAACAACTTTCTTTGTTGGTTGGTTTTATGTGCCAAAAGAGTGGCCATTTTGTCATCATCAATATATCTTATTATGTTAGCTGCCTTTCTTTTCATTGAGTTCACAGCCATGGTCCAACAAATTGCACTCTCACCAGCCATTATAATTACAAGAAAACCCATATCGGGATCTATAAATAAATAGTACTTCTGGCTTTTCATCTTCTTTTCTGAATGGTCCTTCAAGTGAGGGACTGGACCTTCCAGCTTGTTGACGATGTCGATATTCACAACTGGTAAAACGCTACCCAAATCAAAACAACATTTATATATTTGATTGAAGGCCTCTCATCAAATTCATGTACAAACACACATATATCCAATCAATGAGCTTTGTCCATTTTAACTTCATTAAGCATGGCCCCAATAGGTAGCTCAATAATTTTAGTCATTCTGTTGAAATTTTAGTCGTTCTATCTAGTATAGTTTGTAGCCAAACTTATTTCATGCATTTGCCAACTTTTAGCATTTAGGATTAGAAATTGGAAAAATGGGAAGGAAAAGCAAGTATAAGTGAGCTGGGTTGGGAAATAACAATTCTTAATCAGGTTATGATTAGGCGTGTGAGCTGGGAAAATTGAAAGCCGAGCTGGGTAAATTTATGCCACTGCAAGAATAAGGAACCAATTCAATAAAAGTGAGTTCAAAGTAGTGTATCAGCATAGTTGATCATCCTACAATTAGATAAAAATAAGTAGACAATATTACACACACCAGGGATCTGGATCGAGATCTTTGGCCAAATTTGAGGTAATTAATTCTGAACTGGAGGATATCGACTTGGGTGCTGAGCTCATAGACATGGGATTTGAGATGTTCAAGTTCATAAGCTCTCTGGGATATTGGAGACTTAAACTTTGGTTCATTTTCGACTTCAAGAAAAGAGAAAAAGTTTTTTAGTCAACTTCGAGTTTGGTAGGTTTTCCTTTCCTTTCCTTTGCTCCCCCGGCACTACTTTTCCTTTCCACCCTCATATGTGCAAAAACTCATTTTCGTTTTTAACTTTTGTATTACTTGATGATACAACATCACATGAAAGAATCGACAAGCAACTTTGAAACAGGAAATTTACATTTCCTACTCACCGGATGTTGAAAGGCAACAACGTAAATGATCATTCGTCTTTTTGTTTCTTTCAAATTGTGCTCTATCCACTAATACGCAGAGCATATTATCACACTACAATCATTTGGATGACAAGTGTTTGCAGTCCAAGGCCATCTAAAACTTGTAACTTGTAAGCTCCATTTCCATGATGCTAAAAAATTATGGGTGGGTATGATTACACTTGTATTCCATAGAAAAAGCCCAAGAATCCAAAATATTCACCTTATGTCGTGTTTGATTGCGTAAATTTTCCAAGGAATTAATTTTCCGTGGTACATCTCCCCACCCTAAGTTTTGTTTTCCAAGTAAAACAATTCTAAGGGACTCAATTATTTTGAGTGTAAACCAAAACCAGGTGCACCTTAAAGGTAATGAATAGGGAACTTGTGGATGAAACAGTGCATCTGATTGGTTAAGATCTTGGAAAATTGAATTCCTTGGAATTTTTTACATCGAAAAAGACTTCGTGAAAACAAAAGTTCAGGAGGAAGTGGTTTATGGATTCCATGGAAAATAAAATAATTTGATTACAACTAGTACCAAGGAAAATTGTTTCCTTTAAAATCGCAATCAAACACAACTAAAGATGGAATATTAGAGCTATTGCGCATTTCTCATGGAAATGAAGTACAACCAAACACATAGAGCTTTCTAAACAAGCATACAATGCTTCGATAGTGTTTGTAGGTGTGAAGTCAATGTGCATGCAACAATTCTTCAGCATAGAATTAACTGCCTAAAAATGTCAGTAGCATTTCATAAGTTAAAAGATAGAAAGCATCTACAAATTTACTTCTCCAAAATCTATGCAAATAGTTACCAGGGTCAGTTGTGAGCTTTGAGGGTACCTAGACAAATTTCTAATTTGGGGTCCTTTATATATCATCAGTCTTGATCGACAAGAGAAAAAAAGAAGTTAAATTAAGAATTATTCATCCCAACTAACCAACAAAAGGTTAAATCCAGCATTAAATCGGCAAATATTATCATTGTATAAAACAAACAATTAAAGAAAACATTTGATGAAATGGTGTACACTTACTTGCATAGATTCACACTTCACATATAAAGGAAGCAATATTGCTTTTGCTATTTTCTATTTTTTTGTTACTATTATTCATTTATTTGTAATATATAGTGTAATATTTAATTTATTATGCAGAGGAATTATATAAAGCATATATTATGTATAATCAAGCAGATTTTGTAAAGAGATAAAACTAAACAACAGGAATACGGAATGTTGAAACAGATAGTGTCTATTTAGTTACCAGGTGAAACCATGAAATTATGAGCTGTGAAAAGTGTTATGTATCATAAGACAATAGATGTAACTTCATAAAGTTAAAAAGAAAACATATGGCACATATATAGAATGCAGTATCTACCATAGGTTTGGGCCCTAGGCGATCGCCTGGGCTACGACAGCGTCGAACCTGATAATGACTTATTCATATAACAATCTTTCTCTAAGTACTAATTAGTCACTAAGTTGATACTCTCTTCCCCTAATGACCAAACATTCAATGAAATTATGACACCATTTTTATTAATTAGTTTACTGTTTGTACAACTACTCAAATCAATTCCATTTCCATTTTCATTTCTCAACTGGAAAATAAAATCATGAGAAAATACAAAAAGATGATTAAAATTCGATAGGCAGATTTTCAGAGCATTCTCTTTTGTTTAATTATGTATATATTCTATCAAGAATCAAACCATAAAGTCATAAACAAGCAATAATGTCCAGGATGTCAAACCATATTCATGGGCAAGAACATGAATCAAAGGGAAATATTTTCATTATTTAGGGGAGAAAACAACTTATATTAAAGTAAACCTAATCTAATTCATTTATATACGAAACCAAAAAAGCCTATAATCAAAGACTCATAAATAATAGTCAAAACAACTTTATATTCTAACTTTCTGAATCCAATGGAGCAACTTATAAATAATAGAAAACGCGAGAAAGGGGTTGAAATAAACACATTAAATAAACCCCAGACTCGGAATATTGCTCTATTCAATATGTTGTAATGAAAAAAATGAAAAGAATTTACAAGATTGAACAACTTTCATTGATCAAAACTCGGAATAACAATTACTTCAACTTTAGCAAAAAACCGTAGGTGATCCATTGACTATTTTCCCAACAAGCAGGGATGGGTTTTAACAGGTCTTCGTGTGTGCGTCTGGCAGCAATTAAGCAACTCAAAAGTAACACATAAATCAACCTTAAGAATCATACCTTATATTTCATTAGGAATGGTGATATTAGGTGCCACGTTGTTAACCTCAAGCATGTATTTCAAATGAGTACCTTTTTAATTTATATATTTTTTCTAGTTGAATAACTGACGCCGCTAAGTTAACGTGCTTTGATATGGCCTAAGTGCATGCACGTCAAGTTGTAATATAGTCTCGGAAGTCCGAGTGTTGAACCACAGGGATAGTCAAAAAGGAATGGTATGGATTACGGATTAAATGGTTTTCAAATTTTTGTAAGTTGGTTTTGTTGTGAAACAAAGGAAATGTAAAACGGTTGTGAAAATTAATAATAAAGCACTAAGGTATTGGGAGGTTAGTTACGATTTAAGAAACGGTGATGACTAGCTCATGCGAAGACTTCAATACAGGGTTTCTCGAGGTATGGGGAATGTTGGTGTATCTCTCAATAGCAAAGGGTGCGACGCTAGGCGACTCATTCCCGAATTGAAGCTATATCAAGAGGGAGACAAACGACATTCCACCAAAGACGAGGTTATCATTCCTACCTCCTAGCTATGGGTGTGAAGCAAGGCAACCCATTCCCGATGAAGCTATTATGAGACAGGTATGACAAACTCATCATAAAAAGATTTAATCATAAAGTAAGTGTATGAAATCACATGATTTAAAGAATGAAAATTAGAAGGTGAATCCTAACAATGAAACGGAGTGAAGTTTATGGGATAAATTCGTCAACTCATTGTTTATCACTTATGGTAGGAAATAAAGAGTCTAAGTATCACATAAAATGTAAGAAGCAATCAATATATCAATAAATGAATCAAAGATAAGCTAAACAAATTTATAATCTATCTATCGAGTTTTAAGAACTATTCATAATTTCTACGAAGAGGAAAAAGCTCCATGGATGGGGGAAAGAGACAACAAGCTTTCTAGAACCATATAAATATGTTGTATGCTCATTAACAACCAAGAACTAAATATACAAGGCATATAAAGTCTTAACTTAATATGAAAAATACCTAGAAAGCTTGAAATAATGGAAGATATGATGAAGAAAAGGATTCACAAATATTTATCAAACTTTAAACATGGATTGAGCCATTAATCACCAAATAATCATATCGCAATCAACCTCCATAACCTTAGTAAGAGACTATTCCATAATAGATGCAAAAACAAATATTATAGAAGAAGAAATCATTCTTACAAATTAAAACACTTACAAGAGAAAATGAAGAACAATACAACTTTAGCTCCTCCTTCTCTCTAGAACTCCTCAAAGTCTAAAACTAAATAAATCTAATAATGAAATATCCCCCTTGATCCCCTAGACTAAAAGCTAGCTAAGAGTGTACTTAAATCAATAAACAAACCAAGGGAAAATATCTAGAAACAAAATTCCCCAAAATAAGGCTAAAAGTATAAGGTAGTTGGTGCACTCGCCAGGCCATGATCGATCATGGCTATGCCCATGATCGATCATGGGAGTCTTCTGCCAGAAATTTTGGAAGCCATGATCGATCATGGGCCTGGAACTTTTCACTCAGCACTTTTGTAAGGTATCTAGGCTTGCTCTTGATCACTTCATGCAATGCCATTGTATTCCAATCCTACAAATACATGGAATACTACAAAATATACACCAACTTGGGCCATGTTAAATACAACACTCGCTAAGGCACTAATCTCAAGATAAGCGGATAATTAGGCAGAATTAAAGCAACAAACGTGTCAAGCGACTCCTAGAAAGAGTTTAACATGACAATATTATGTGTTTATCAACTCCCCTCAACTTAACTCTTGCTAGTCCCTTAGTAATACAAAAATATATAATTACAAAAAGAATAATATGATATACAAAAAGATGTTAACTTCTAAGTTCCCAAAGAAGATGAGTTGCATCTCGTGAAGGTTTTCAGAAATGATACCTACAAACATCAGAAGTTTGATCATGATGAACGATGAGAATGAAGATTCAAGTTTCAATTTGCAAAGCAAAAGGCATTACTATCAATTTTCCAGAATGACGGACTTTTGAATGATCATCTAATTCACCTATCTCCTTTAAAACACAATCCTATATTCTCCAATACTCACATACTAGATTTTGATTCAAACAATTCAATATAAATACCAAGAGTCATAATCATTCAAGAAGGAAGAGAGAACTTTTTCAAAAACAAAAGCTCCAAGATTTGTCAATTCTAAGCGCTTTCTTTATCTTTTACTTGAAAATTTCGCTAAATTAGATCAGGGCGGTTTTTATCTCTATGGGGGGCAGCGGTCTCACTTATGATTTTTTCTCAAAATACTGCTCATTCATTGGAGCTCAAAGGAAGCTATTCACCCTTTCCCATATGGCAACCTATACCCATCCATAATATTAAACAAAGAGACTTAAGTTTTAGTCAAGTGAAGTTTTAAGTCAATATTAGGATAGAAGTCATTCAAGTTATCAAAGTGCTATGCTTTTGTCCTTTCATTAGAAGATCTTTTCGAAAGAGCTTCCATCATTTTTGGACAAAAATTTCTCTTCTCTCAATGAACATAAATCTAAGTGTTATTACCGAATTGAAAACAACCGAAGCAATCTAGTATGTGGAACAAGAGAATATAACGGGATATGAGATTAAGTGGAGCAAGGCAATTTAGATTATCATTCAAATTCCTATCTAGAACAAAGAATTCATGCCAAAAGCTAATGAAACAATATCTTCATTTGAACAAAAACTCAATCAATCATCAATTTTCAAACTTTCCAAAAAAAAATTGAAACACATCTCTTCAACTCATGGAAATAGATAATAGCAAGCCAGAACAAAATAATTACATACCCCCCTCAACTTGAAAGAAACATTGTCCTCAATGGAAAGAGAACAATAAAATGCACGGAAGGGCTACTTTGGCTTTGCTTTCCATGAGACAAAAATAAGAGATAAACAATAACTATACACAAAACGGGTTAGAATTATAATCCATTTAGCAAAAACCATAACATTCAATCATTAAAACCAAGTTCTAACGTTAACATCAAGTTTGAAATCTAATACAACCCAAAAGAAATAACATAAAACTAAGCATAAATATAACTAATTAAAGAGTTTTCAGGCTATCACATCATCAATTATCGGGAGGTGGAGGTGGTGGGAATCGACCATAGAACGCCTCGAATTGCCGGCGTATGAACTCCTGTTGAGCCGCCATATAAACTTCCACCCTAGAGGCAATCTCTGCCTCCATATGATCTTGCCAAACCAGCATATCGACCACCATAGTATTGAGAGCATCAAACCCAGCGTGCATCGTGGCATTCATTTGCTCAAATTGCTCTCTTAAGAACTCCATATTATCGTCCACAGGCCCCGTGCTTGTTCTTCTTCTTCTCCTCGAAGGACCCGGAGCGTCAAGTCTAGCCTCTTCTGGTGCTTCTTCTTCTGACTCAACTGGAGGAGGTGCGGCTGAAGAACTTGGCCGATTTCTCAGTTGGCCGGCGGCTCTAGCTTGGGTGGACCTGTTTATCAGGGTACGCTGAACTTTTCTGACATCAGCGTCCCTTTCTTGGACACCCGCTTCCAAGAAAATGCAGGTTAGAAGAACACCAAATTTGATCGTTTCATTATGGGCCACCGTGTCATAAACTTTCATGATTTTTCGCATTATATAGCGAACCAAACAATACGGTTTATTGCGTGCAATGACATACATGACGTAAGCATGATAGGGATACAAGTGTTGAATGTGCGAGGTGGGGTCTATCGCATTGGCTACAACGAGCCACAGGGTCCTAAAATGCTCTGCCATATTGTTCCTATCGAATTGCGTGCCGATCCAAGTCATTGGACGACCGGCCAAAAATGTGGCCAACTCGTCATCGGTGGGGTATATAATACAGGCTGAATAAAGGAGGTCATAGCTACCATCTGGCAATGCCAGAATCCCCGTGACTCTACTAACAACCTCGAGGTTAAAGAGTACAGTTCTCCCACGTGCGTGGGCAAATAGGAATAGGCAGCATTGGGCACACGCACCAAGCTTGCAACAAATTCACGACATAGAGTGAGATTGCATTAGTTACCTGTTCGTCGCAAATATTGCACCCACCCCTCGTGTCTCTCGAAGGCTCCCATTTGCGGGGAATCATCTAAGGCACCAATAATCACGGAACTCTCGATCATCACAGCCCGGTTCCTAAAAGCATAGTTCCACCAATCGTACTCCTGACGGCTACAAAACCCGCGATACCCACCCCTTGCGGCTTGAAGCTCTTCAGGCTTGTTGAATGGAGCAATAACGGCCATTGATGTGGGAGGAAAGGAGTATGAAGGGAGAAGTAGAGAGAAATTTCGAAATTTGGGGGACTAGGGCTCGAAATGGGGGGGGGGGGCTTAAGAGAAAGAAAATGGATGATTCTTAGATGGTTGTGGGATTTGGGGTTGAAATTGGATGATTATGGAGGTGGAAAGGCTAGGGGAGGGTTTGATTTGATGATGGTTGAAGGTTTGGAGAAAGGAGATGGAGAGAAATGGGGGTTAAGAAGAAGAGGTGCACGATTTTTAGGGAAGAAATTGCTACTGCTCTGTTTTAAAGGGGACCATGATCGATCATGGGTATACCCATGATCAATCATGGGAGTACACTGCCGCAGAAAAAGTTCACCATGATCAATCATGGCTTTGTCCATGATCGATCATGAAAGTACACTGCCTCTCCATTTTGATCCCATGATCGATCATGGTTATGCCCATGATCGATCATGCCTTCACAAAAGTTTCTCCCATGAAGTTTCTTCACTTGAAACACCTTATCACTCCCCCCAACTTAGTCCATTTAGATCCAATTTCGCCCAAACCTCCGAAACAAATTCCTGAAACTAAAAAAATACTACAAAAACATTATTTACAAAATCGACCTATGCTTGTTAGGCATAAGTCGGGTCTTCGAGAAGGGTGGACTCCTCTCGAATTGGGAATTCCAAAAATGGCTTTCGACGTTGTCCATTCACCTTGAAGACATAGCCAGTTTTGGGGTCCTCGACATTCACAGCCCCAAAAGGAAATACATGACGAACAATGTATGGGCCGGTCCAACGAGACTTCAATTTTCCCGAGAAAAGATGCAGACGAGTGTCATAAATAAGAACTTTGTGCCCAAGTTTGAATTCTTTTCTTAAAATAGATTTATCATGAAAAATTTTGGCATGTTCCTTGCTTATCTTCGCATTATCATATGCATCTCTTCTCAATTCCTCGATTTCATCTATTTGCAACTTACGGTCAAGCTCAGCTTTTTCGAAATCACAATTAACCATCTTAGTTGCCCAGTATAATTTGTGTTCCAACTCTATTGGCAAATGACATGGTTTTCCGTACACCATGCGATAAGGAGACATATCTAGAGTTGTTTTGTATGCAGTGCGGTAAGCCCAAAGTGCATCGGTTAGTCTTAACGACCAATCCTTGCGGTTCGGGTTTACCGTTTTCTCTAGAATCTGTTTGATCTCCCTATTTGCCAACTCGGCTTGACCATTAGTTTGAGGGTGATAAGCGAGCGATACTTTGTGGTTTACACCATACTTTTGCATTAATGATTGAAATGGTCTATTGCAAAAGTGAGTACCGCCATCGCTTATTATTGCCTTAGGAGTGCCAAAGCGTGCAAGAATGTGTTCTTTCAAGAATCGGATCACCATTTTGTGATCGTTTTTCTTGCACGCTTGGGCTTTCACCCACTTTGAAACATAGTCTACAGCAACTAGAATGTAAAGGTTACTGTAGGAGGATGGAAATGGTCCCATAAAGTCGATGCCCCAGCAATAAAAGATTTCAATCATCAGGATTGGATTGAGTGGCATCATGTTCCTCTTGGAGATCCCTCCAAGCATCTGGCATCTTTGACATGCCTTGCAAAAACGTTGTGCATCCTTAAAGAGCGACGGCCAGTACAGTCCGCTTTGCAAAATCTTAGCGGTGGTCTTCTTTGACGAGAAGTGTCCTCCGCAAGCTTCCAAATGGCAGGAAGACAGAACTCTCTCCACTTCTTGATCTGGGATCCACCGCCGGATAATTTGATCCGCACAATATTTAAATAGGTACAGTTCATCCCAGTAGAATCGCCTCACTTCGCTCAAGAACTTTTTTCTATCTTGTGCGCCCCATGATTTGGGTATCTTACAGTTACAAGATAGTTTACAATATTTGCATACCATGGGAGTGTCGAGATTGCCAACAATTGCTCATCCGGGAACGAATCTTAGATCGGGCTTTCTTCGATATTGTTCGTAAAAGTGAG
The DNA here is from genome assembly GCA_021464415.1 of Lonicera japonica. NCBI lineage: Eukaryota > Viridiplantae > Streptophyta > Magnoliopsida > Dipsacales > Caprifoliaceae > Lonicera > Lonicera japonica. The sequence goes on along the minus strand of JAKCWG010000447.1, from coordinate 32,999 downwards.
TCGAGACAGATGATCGGCCACCACGTTCTCGACTCCCTTTTTGTCCTTGATGCTCAAATGGAATTCTTGCAACAGGAGTATCCACCTCAAAAGCCGCGGCTTGGCATCCTTCTTTGTGAACAGGTACTTCAATACCGCGTGATCTGTGAAAATCACAATTGGCGATCCTATCAGATAGGATCGAAACTTGTCCAAGGCGAAGACAATTGCTAAAAGCTCTTTCTCTGTCGTGGTGTAATTCATTTGCGCATCATTCAAGGTCCTACTTGCATAGTATATTACACCCGGTTTCTTGTCTTTCCGTTGACCAAGAACCGCTCCCACTACATAGTCACTTGCGTCGCACATGAGCTCGAATGGCAAGCTCCAGTCCGGTGTCTGCATAATCGGCGCAGTAGTGAGCATATGCTTCAGAGATACAAAGAATTCTTCGCACTTGGCATCCCACTCAAATGGTGCATCCTTAAGAAGTAGATTACACATCGGCTTGGAAATAGAACTGAAGTTCTTGATAAACCTCCGATAAAACCCGGCATGTCCTAGAAATGATCGGACATCTTTGACATTCCTAGGTGTAGGAAGTTTGGCAATCAATTCAATTTTTGCTTTATCCACTTCAATTCCTTCTGACGAAATAATGTGCCCCAATACGATTCCCTTGGTAACCATAAAATGGCACTTCTCCCAATTCAACACCAATTGTTTTTCCACTCATCTTTCCAAGACCTGTTCCAGGTTAATCAAGCAATTGTCGAATGACTTACCATAGACGGTAAAGTCATCCATAAAAACTTCCAACGTCTTTTTCACCATATCACTAAAAATACTTAGCATACACCGTTGAAAAGTGGCCGGTGCATTACATAGACCAAAAGGCATTCTTCGATATGGGAATGTGCCAAAGGGACATGTAAAGGTGGTCTTTTCTTGATCATTTAAGTCAATCTCAATTTGATTGGACCCGAAAAAACCATCGAGAAAAGAGTAATATTCATGGCCCGCTACCCTTTCTAGAGTTTGATCCAAGAAGGGGAGTAGAAAATGATCTTTACGAGTTGCCTCATTGAGTTTACGGTAGTCAATACACATTCGCCACCCAGTGGTGACTCTTTGCGGAATCAACTCGTTTGATTCGTTCTTGACTACCGTAAGACCCGATTTTTTCGGTACCACTTGAGTTGAACTAACCCATTTACTATCCGAGATTGAATAGATGATCTTTGCATCTAACAATTTCAACACCTCGTTCCTAACCACTTCTTGCATGTTAGGATTCAACCGGCGTTGAAATTGCCTTGATGTTTTTACCCCATCCTCCAAGTGAATTTTATGTGTACAAATTAATGGGCTTATTCCTTGGAGGTCGGCAAGAGTCCAACCAAAAGATTTTTTGTATTTACCAAGCAAATTAACCAACCTTACTTCTTGGTCATCCGAGAGATCGGACGAGATGATGACGGGGTAAGTGTCTGAAGCTCCTAAGAAGGCATACTTCAAGTTGCTAAGCAATAGCTTGAGATCCATTTGTCCTTCAAGATTTTTGGTGGACGATGATATGTTTTCCTCTTTCTCCAAGAATTCAACCTGTTTGTCACACAAGAAAAACACTTGCATACAATCCTCGGGTTCATCGGAAGTGGTTAGATAACCTTCCGTTGACTCCGATTCAAAGTTTGCCACAAAGTGGTCTTGGATACATGACTCTACCATGTTCACGTGTTCTCTTTCCTCTTCATCATCGTCATCTTTTTTATTACTCAAAGAGAACACGTTTAGCTCGAGAGTCATGTTTCTAAAAGTTAACTTCACGATTCCGTTCTTGCAATTTATTATAGCATTAGAAGTGGCAAAAAATGGTCGTCCGAGGATAACCGAAATCTCATTAGTAGGATTCGACACTGGTTGCATGTCGAGGATGATGAAATCAACCGAAAAATAAAACTTATCAACTTGGACAAGTACATCCTCGACTATCCCTCTTGGGATCTTAAAGGATCGGTCCGCTAATTGAATAGTAACCCTCGTGAGTTTTAACTCACCCAACACCAATTGTTGATATACCAAATATGGGAGCACATTCACACTTGCTCCCAATTCTAATAACGTATTTTTTATCCTACAATTTCCTATGACACATGAAATTGTGGGACAACAAGGATCTTTAAACTTGGGGGCTCTCGTGCCTTGCATGATGGAGCTCACTTGCTCCGCCATAAAAACCTTTTTCTTGACATTCAACCTTCGTTTGGTAGTACATAAGTCCTTGAGGAACTTAGCATACGAAGGTATTTGCTTGACCGCATAAAGCAACGGAATGCTGATTTTCACTTGCCTAAAGACATCCAAAATCTCGGTGTTAGATTTGGATGGGTGGTTCAATCTCTCTAGAAATGGGACTTTGATCCCATTTTTGATTTTTTCTAAGTCCTCCTTTCCTTGTTTCTCTTCCTCTCTCTTCTTTTCTTCACTCACAACCTTTTCAACACTCGGAGGCTCAACTATGTCCGCCACCTTGGGAATTTAGGAACAATAGTTTTGTCTACCTCATTCCCACTCTTTAGGATTGTGATAGATTTGAGTTCTTCTATCTTGGTGCTAGACTCTCCTCCCTCTATTACTTGAACTTGGCCTCTAGGATTAACTAAAGGTTGAGAAGGGAATTTTCCCTTCTCTTGGGTGGCTAGGGCGGTGGTGAGTTTAAACATTTGAGTTTTTAACTCACCCACATCACGATCCGTTTTGTCCACAAATGATCTCAACAAAGCTTCCAAGTTTTGGTTGGGATTTTGATTCTGAGGTGGAACAAAAGGGTTTTGAGGTTGTTGTGGCCTTTGGTTTTGATGATATTGGTTGTGGTTCTGACGTTGATTTCCTCCCCAACTGAAATTGGGGTGATTCTTCCATCCCTCATTGTACCTTTGAGAATAAGGGTCGTTTTGGTTACGGTTTTGGTTGTACTGGTGCAAAGCATTGACTTGGGCGGGATTTTTGAGGACTTCCCGGAAAGCGGGAATGGTAGGGCAATCCTCGGTAGTGTGTCCTGAATTTTCACAAATGACACATAACTGGCTCGAGGATACTACATTGACCTCTTAAGCTTACTTGCTTCCATTGCCTATACTTTCTTAGACAATTGGAACAACCTCGCACCCATGTCATCCTCGTTGGATACTTGGTACAACTCACCCCTACCTTGAGTTTTGGCTTTGGGTTCTTCGGTATAGGTGTTTCAATTTTGAGCATCTTCCGCTAATTCATCAAAATACAATAAAGCCTCATCGGGATTCTTACTCAAGAATTGACCATTACACATGGTCTCAACAAACGTACACATATCAGGGGTGAGGGATTCATAAAAGAAACTAACAAGGCTCCAAGTTTCGTGACCATGGTGGGGGCATGCATTTAGAAGCTCTTTGTATCTTTCCCAACACTTATAAAAACTTTCATTTTCTTTTGGCAAAAAATTGGATATCACCCTTCTCAAAGCGTTGGTCCTATGAACGGGAAAGAATTTTTTTAGAAACTCTGCTTGAAGCTCTTACCAAGACCGAATTGATTGCGGTCTTTGAGCATTTAGCCAAATCTTTCCTTTGTCTTTTAGGGAGAAAGGAAAGAGTTTTAAACGCATGACATCCTCATCAATATTTGTCTCACGAAATGTGGAGCAGACTTCTTCAAAGTCTTTCAAATGCAAGTATGGGTTTTCCGACTCCATACCATGAAAAGAAGGGATATGTTGAAGCATACCTGGTTTGAAAGAGAACGCACCGGCTTGGCCGGTGGGAAGCACGATGCACGAATTAGAAGTTGCCCGAGACGGTTGAAGATAGTCCCTCATTGTCCTAACAAGAGGAACATTGTTGGCACCTTCCCCTTCGTTATCGCTCTCGTGGTCCGCCGCTCTGCCTTGATTCGCCATTCTTGGAGATGGGGGGGGCTAATTCGAATATCCACGAACAATCGCCCTTGCATGGGCTTGAAAAACTATTCGAATAGCTCCATGAAAAATCTACAAAATCAAACAAGAATAAGAGAAAAATAAATTAATTGAATGGAGAGATACTTACAGAGAATGGTTTTATACAAACCCCGCAACCCGCCTTTTGCCTTATCCCCGGCAACAGCGCCAAAAACTTGACGCCGCTAAGTTAACGCGCTTTGATATGCCCAAGTGCAAGCACGTCAAGTTGTAATATAGTCTCAGAAGTCCGAGTGTCGAACCATAGGGATAGTCAAAAAGGAATGGTATGGATTACGGATTAAATAGTTTTCAGATTTTTGTAAGTTAGTTTTGTTGTGAAACAAAGGAAATGTAAAACGGTTGTGAAAATTAATAATAAAGCACTAAGGTATTGGGAGGTTAGTTATGATTTAAGAAACGGTGATGACTAGCTCATGCGAAGACTTCAATACAGGGTTTCTCGAGGTATGGGGAATGCTGGTGTATCTCTCAATAGCAAAGGGTGCGACGCTAGGCGACTTATTCCCGAATTGAAGCTATATCAAGAGAGAGACAAACGACATTCCACCAAAGACGAGGTTATCATTCCTACCTCCTAGCTACGGGTGTGAAGCAAATTTATAATCTATCTATGGAGTTTTAAGAACTATTCATAATTTCTACGAAGAGGAAAAAGCTCCATGGATGGGGGAAAGAGACAACAAGCTTTCTAGAACCATATAAATATGTTGTATGCTCATTAACAACCAAGAACTAAATATACAAGGCATATAAAGTCTTAACTTAATATGAAAAATACCTAGAAAGCTTGAAATAATAGAAGATATGATGAAGAAAAGGATTCACAAATATTTATCAAACTTTAAACATGGATTGAGCCATTAATCACCAAAAAATCATATCGCAATCAACCTCCGTAACCTTAGTAAGAGACTACTCCATAATAGATGCAAAAACAAATATTATAGAAGAAGAAATCATTCTTACAAATTAGAACACTTACAAGAGAAAATGAAGAACAATACAACTTTAGCTCATCCTTCTCTCTAGAACTCCTCAAAGTCTAAAACTAGATAAATCTAATAATGAAATATCCCCCTTGATCCCCTAGACTAAAAGCTAGCTAAGAGTGTACTTAAATCAATAAACAAACCAAGGAAAAATATCTAGAAACAAAATTCCCCAAAATAATGCTAAAAGTATAAGGTAGTTGGTGCACTCGCCAAGCCATGATCGATCATGGCTATGCCCATGATCGATCATGGGAGTCTTCTGCCAAAAATTTTGGAAGCTATGATCGATCATGGCTTTGCCCATGATCGATCATGGGCCTGGAACTTTTCACTCAGCACTTTTGCAAGGTATCTAGGCTTGCTCTTGATCACTTCATGCAATGTCATTGTATTCCAATCCTACAAATACATGGACTACTATAAAATATACACCAACTTGGGCCATGTTAAATACAACACTCACTAAGGCACTAATCTTGAGATAAGCGGATAATTAAGCAGAATTAAAGCAACAAACGAGTCAAGCGACTCCTGGAAAGAGTTTAACATGACAATATTATGCGTTTATCAATAACATTTTTATATACTAGCGCAGGGGCACACTTTACATGTGTGTAGTAGGATACTTAGTAATTCTCCACATTATGAACATAAAATCACATTTGGTCTAGTGGTATTAATGGTGTTTCTATGTTAAAGGTCATCAGTTCAAATCGTCCCTATAGCATTATTTTGTAATAATTTAATACGTGAGAAGGGTAATTTAGTAATTCTGTACATACAAAAACTATTTGCATATGCTTGATATATACTATAGATTAATCGCAATATCTGTTAACTTTTTGACATAAAGGCTCAAAATTATACCTTTGGATCAGAATCCATATCACCTTTGATAGTCGAAAAAGGCTCGGTATCATCTTCCTCAATATCCAAAAGGCTTTCCCCTGACTCATTTATAATACACAACAAATTTTCAAGAACATCCTCAGGCTGCCAAAGAGAACATAGTTAATTATTCTCCATCGACCACTTAACACGTGCGTATGGGTAGTGATCTCACACACTACTGGTGAAACCATGAATGGTGACATTATGTGGTTTGTCCTCAACACCACCATGCATATATTGTTGCATTTTTCTATATTTTATTTCTTCTAGTGGAATGACCTTTCTACATATATGTTGCAACATCTGTTAACTTTTGGATAAGAAATTTTCGAAATCATACCTCTTGTTCGACTTTCTTAGCTTCCTCAGCATCCTTCTTTTCCAAAAATTCAATCCACTCTGCACGCATTCAGGAGTACCATCATGCTGCCAGATCAGAACAAAGTACATTATTCTCCTTCAACCACTTTTCATGCATTTAATTGAAGGGCATCCATCTAGATTAACAAACCGACACATTTCTGTGTGTGTGTTTTTAAGAGGTGATGGGTGGGGATAGGTGTGGGGTCTGGGAATGTGGATCCCACACTACTTGCGGGGACCTTCTGTTGCCGGTTCCTAAACATTGACCAGCAATAATTTGAGTAAACAGGCTGTTTTTCACCGAGTTTTTTATTCTTTAACTTCATCTCATGGAACCAATAGGACCATCAGGATTGAAAGAAATGTAAGCATTTACTTTGGCTTTAGCTATAAGTGATCCAATGACTATCTTCCTACAAGCTATAAGTGATCCAATGACTATCTTCCCACAAGCAAGGGTGGGTAATAGTGGGTATCGGTATGTGCTTACTATTCTAAGCAAATTTCGTAGCAAATAAATGAGAGAGAAAAAAATTGCAGGCCATGGTATTCTTTTGAAGTCATCTATGTCTATGTCTTTAAATTGCAGCCTGCCAATATCCAGTGCTTTCTCCTCTTTCTGTAAGAATAAGGAACAAAGTGAAGAAAATTTGTCAATGCAAAACTTGGTTTTTTTTACATGTTAGTGCATTCAACAACCATGGTATTCTTTCTTGGTTTCATAATATAGCCATTTGTCAATCAATAGCTTATATAGAAACAGTATCACATTGGCACGTTACAGTCATTTTGGCAAAAGAGAGCTTGCTGTCCAGACCATCTATAACTTGTAGGCTTGTAGTTCATTATCCTTGATGATAAAAATATTAAGGTCGTGCAGATTACACCTATATTCCAAGGAAATCCCAAGACTCCATATTCACCTTCTCTGATGTTTGGTTGCCTAAATTTCCAATGGTACCACATTTTTAGAGCAATTTTTTTATTTTTTTTTCCTCTTTTCCATCAACTCCAAAAACCATCAATCTCCAAAGTTTTGTTTACCATGTAAACAATTCCACATAATTCAATTGTGTCCGGTGTAAACCGAAAGTGGGCAGTCGGGCACACCTTAAGGGAAATAATTGAGAAAATGTGGTATGGTTAATTTGATTGGTTAACCTGATAGAAAAATTGTATTCCTTGGATGGATTCAATGGATACAAGAAAAAAAACATAGGTTAAAACAAGTTGTAGGCATGAAAATGATTTCTTGGAAATTTAACGCCGCCAAACACCATAAAGATGGACAATTTGAAACTTTGTGCTTTTCCCAAGGAAACAAAGTGAAAAGGAACACACTCTTAGAGCTTTATAAAATAGTATATAATTATTTGGTGGTGTTTCTAGGTGTCAAGTCAGTGCACATCAATCAAACAAGGCTTCAGCATGGAGTTAAATGCCTGAAAAGTCAATAATAATTGATAAGTTAACCATAAAACAAAATCTACAAATATTAACTCATAAGTAACACTAAATACATAACTTTAAACACAAAGTTTGAACATTTATCCTATTTTGCTTACGATAGACTGCTATATTTTATTTTACATTCCTCTTTTCTAAAGGGTAAATTGCATATCTATGATCCCCGCAAAAACACCAAATCTAATACAGTGTAAAAGCATATTGTAGAAGCAATTAAGAACACTAAATAAAAAAGGTAAATAGGCAATGCAAACAATCACTTTATTTTTTTGTTTCTTTCAAATTGTGCTACCATTTGATGCAGAGCATATTTGCATGTTACAATCATTTGGATGAGGACTGCTGGCAATACATGCCATCTAAAACTTGCACACTCAAGTTCCATGATGCTCTTAAAAAAAATTGAGGAGGTGCATCTGATTGCATCTCCATAGAAAACACTCAATAATTCATATTTTCAACTTATGTTGTGTTTGATTGCTTAAATTTCCCAAGGAATCAATTCTCATGGTATAACTTATTTAAAGCGACATTCTTTTCTTTTCTATCGAATCCAAACCCCATCTCCCAGCCCTAGTTTTCATTTTCTGTGTAAAACAATTCCAAGGAACTCAATTCTTTGGACTGAGAATAAACCAAAGCCAAGTGCACCTTAATGGAATTAACAAAGGAAATGGTAATGAAATAAGTTGCATTTGATTGGCTAACATAAAAAATAACTGAATTCCTTGGAATTGATTTATATCAAAAAAGACTTCATGAAAACCCGAAGTTTAGGAGGAGTGGTTTATGGCCTCCATGGGCTAGAAAATAATTAGGTTACAGTAGCTGGGACCAAGGAAGAATGTTTCCTTTATAACTAATGCAATCAAACAGAACTAAATATGGAAAATAAGGGATATTGGGCATTTCTCATGGAAATGAAGTACAACCAAACACACTCTTATAGCTTTCCAAACAAGCATACAATTGCTTTGCTAGTGTTTGTAGGTGTCAAGTCAATGTGCATGTAACAAGTCTTCGGCACAGAAATAACTGCCTGAAAATGTCAATAACATTTCGTGAGTTAAAGATAGAAGATAACGACTTTTAATTCTAATTTCAGATTTATGAACCCAATCCCCACTTATAATTAAATACAAACACAAGGTTAAACTAAAAACAATAAATCAACCCCAAATTCAGAATATTGTCCAATTCAATGTTGAAATGTAATGCATGAAAGGAAGTCATAATATTGAAAATTGATCATCAACATTTAAAGCAAATTCCACAACAAAGATATGTGAGAGAAAAAAACTTATAGTTCCACTAGGACCAGCTTTATTGCTTTCTGATTCATCTGCTAAATTTGGTTGTTTCTCCTCATGCTGTCACAAGAACATGGAGCCAAGTGAAGAAAACTTGTTAGTGAGAGACTTGGCATTTTTCCCTATTAGTGTTTTGGCACATTACAATCACTTTGTGGCAAAAGAAAGCTTAATAGGTGTGCTGGATTACACCTATATTCTGCGGAAAATGCCCAAGACTCCATACTGTCATGGTACAACTTTTTTTATGTTTGATTGCATATATCTACTATGGTACAGCCGTACAGCTATTTTTAGAGCAATTATTTATGTTTTCCAATGAATCCAGAAACCATCTTTCCCATAAGATTTAATTTACTATGTAAAAAAAACTGCAAGTAATTCAATTATTCCCAGTGTAAGGCAAAACCAGGCACACCTTAAGGGAACGAATTGCAAAAATGGGGGCAGGGTGAATTTGACAGGTTAACATGATAAAGAGTTAAATTCCTTGCATGGATTTCATTGATATGGGAAAATAAAATTTGGCTAAATGCAGCACGAAATTAAATTCTTGGAAGTTTAATGCAATCAAACACCAACAAAGATGAACCCTGTTTCTCTGGGCTTTCCCCAGGGAAGAGAAGTGCAATGAAAGATATTCTTAGAGCTTTCTAGAGAAATATAGTGTTCTTTGGTCACGTTTGCAGGTGTCATGTCAGTGCACATGTAACTGCATGAAAATGACTTCAATATATTATGAGTTCAAGATAAGTTCTAAAAATATTAACTCATAAGTAACACCAAATGCGAATTACTTAAAAGGAAAGCTTAACAATATTTATGAAGAGAGAGAGAGAGAGAGACGAATGCATTGTATATAAATTATAAAGGACATTCGTCCTGGTTGGGAATTTTTCGTATATATAAAAGACAGCTTAATTTACTTACAAATGAGGCAGAGAGAGACTATCTTAAATGGAATCTAAAGCTCAATAGTAGCAAATTTCCAGTCCACTAGTAACTCTACATTAGACTATTTAAAGTGCTACAGCAATTAATTTTTACAAGATTAATAAAACAAAGACCACATTGGCTGAAATCATTACTCGATATGAGATGCTTGTGACATGAGGACTTCCTTGAAGAAATAAATAAGATGAAAGGAAAAGGTGCAGATAAAGGATTTGAAGAGACGTTATAGTTTGGTGGGTAGAAAAAGAATTATGTTCGAACCAAAGACTGTAGAAAACTTATATACAACAGGAATATAAAATTGAAAGAAATGTATGTAATTACTTCAGCTTTAGCAAATTCCCATGGGCAATCCAATAAGTGTTTGTCCCACAAGCAGGGATTGGTCATAGCAGGTTTCAGTTTGTGCGTGCCAAATTTCATAACAAAGATGTGAGGGAGAAAATAATTACATTTTTGCTAGGACCAGATTTATTGCTTTCTGAATCATCTACTTCTTCGATGTCCTCCTTCTGTTACAAGAATAAGGAGCCAACTGAAGCAAACTTGTTAGGGCAACACTTATTAGTGCATTGAACTAGGTATGGTGTACTTTCTTGGTTTTATGCAAGAGCTCATTATCCTTGATTCTAACAAAATTATGGTTGCGCTGGATTACACCTATATATCCTATTTTATTTTATTTTCCATTTTTCTAAAGGGTGAATTGCATATCTATCTATGATCCGCAACAACACCAAATCTGGTACAACAGATAAGCATATTAGGATTTCCTAATATCCAAGAAAAAGAAACAAAGTACAATCCGAACTGAAGGCAACCAAAAAAGGGCTAAACCCAAACTCTATTGATGACAACACTCTCATCTCATCTCATCTCATCTCATCTCCTCTCATCTTCTAGAAGCAATTAAGATCCCCAAATAAATAATAAATAAACAAATAAATAGGTAACTAAATAAACTAAAATTATCCAAAAAAATTCCCTAAAAACAACTCAACTGTGAATTGGCAACAAATGAAAACCTAATAAAAATGCCCATATATAACGATTCTTCAACACAAAAACGACAACTAAGAACCCCTACATACATCATAGATTGAGAAATAATAATAATAATAATAATAATAATAATGGAACATTCATTGATCAACTACAAATAATTTCACTATGAAAGGGGTAAAGAATTAACAAATGAAATCAATCGGAAAATAAGGGAAAAACTGAAACCTATTTTTGGGAATGCATATATATATATATATATATAGAGAGAGAGAGTGGAAGTAGAAATAGAAGTGAATTATAACTTACTGCCACTATTGATCTTCTTGAAGATTTCTTGAAGAATTGAGAATAATAATGGAACATTCATTCATTAGTGAATACAAATATAAAAACAGATAGAAATCAATTGAAAGATAAGAGAAAACCAGAGAAATTACTTCTTCCTGTACGTTCGCCCAAAAACTGAAACCTAATTATTGGAATGCATATATATATATATATATATATTATATATGTATGAAATCAAATCATTCGGAAACTAAACAAAAAGTAATTGGAAGTAGGAACAGAAGAAGTGAATTACTACTTACAGCCATTATTATTATATATTAATCTTCTTGAAGAAGAGCTTCAATTCAAACAGTACTCTACCCACCAAAGGAGAAATAACCAGAGTGCTAAAGGGAGAAAAAGATTTGAATAATTTTGAAGGAATTGGACACAAATTACCGCTTTATAAGGGATCCCTGTGGTCGGATTCACTCGAAGTAAAACTAAATTTCAGTGTCGATTTTCAGGTGATGTTTGGTTGATGTTTTGAGTTGATGTTTTGAGTTGAGTTTTTAAGTTGAGATTTTAAAATATGGTTTTTGGTAGATTTAGAAATATTTTGAAAAGTGAATTTGGTTTTTGTTTGAGTTTTTTTCAACCAACTAAAAATCTCATAATTTTTTTTCAAAAAATAGTCACATATAGATCTCGACGAGTATGTTTCAAATATATATTTTTTATCTAATTTTGATTTTTGAATTTAAAGTTATGGTGTTTTAAAAGTTTTTAGAGAGAGAAAGTAAAGTGTAAAAATAGAGTTGATTTTGAGTTGAGTTTTTATAATTTGGAAAAAAAAACACTCACCAAATAAGCCCTTAAATTCCCGAAATTTAAATTTTAACTAAACTTTTGAGGCAATTGGGGATAAATACCCATTTCAATAATAATATAATTATAAAAGATAATTATAAATTAATATAGTAAATTAAAAATAATGTACAGAAAAAACAATAATGCCTCTTCCTTATTTAACTAATAACACAATAACCTTAATATAACAAATTAATTAATACCTATACGTACAATAGGAGGGACTAAAAGAGTGCAAAGCTCTCGAACAACGTTTTCTTCTCTTGGGAATGGGATGGGGAGGGGATTGAATTATATTGTTCATTGTCTTATATTGCAACATATTGTTAAGTAAAAAAAGGAAGTGTAGAAGTATAGCGACTTTTCTTCTGTTCTCATTTATAAAAGTATATATATATAGGGAAAAGAGCTAAAGATGATCATTTTTTTTGTCCTTAAATGCGGACCAATCATTTTGAGGAGGCAAACGGATAATTTTTTTTATGAAACTTGGTGAAGATGATCTCCATGATTATTAGATCATCTCCGCCAATTTTCATTGAAAAATTCAACCGGGAAGTGGGTTAGCTAAACATTTTAAATTTTAACGGCTAAAAATGCACATATATATCAATTTTTTTGTTAACCTACTTCCTAATTGAATTTTTCAATGAAAATTGGCGGAGGTGATCTACTAATCATGGAGATCATTTTTACTAAGTTTTATCAAAAAATTCATCCGTTTACCCCCTTAAAATAGCAGGTCCACATTTAAGGACCAAAAAGTTGGTTCACTTAAGATCCTTTCCATATATATATAAAGTCTTCATTAAAAAAATTATAAACATACTCAATGTAGATTTAGCACCACAGTTTTAACACAAATTATCCAACACTAGAATAGTGTTAAAAAGATTTTAACACCACAGGTGAATACATATAACTAAACTAAATGTGCTAAACAGTTTTAGCACCCCATCCAATTTTACACATCAAGGTGCTAAAACAGATTTAACACTATTTTTGTCCAAAATAACTAATCATGTGGTGCTAAAACAGTTTTAGCACCAATTGTCCAACACTAGAATGGTGCTAAAAAGGTTTAGAGCACCACATGTGAACACATATAACTAAACTGGAGGTGCTAAACAGTTTTAGCACCCTATCCAATTCTACACATCGAGGTGCTAAAACATATTTAGCACCATTTTTGTCCTAAGTAACTAATCACATGGTGCTAAAACAATTTTAGCACTAATTGTCCAATACTAGAATGGTGCTAAAAGGTTTTAACACCACAAGTGAACAGATATATAACTAAATTGAATGTGCTAAACAGTTTTAGCACCCCCATCCAATTCTACACATCAAGGTGCTAAAACATATTTAGCACAATTTTTGTCCAAAGTAACTAACCACATGGTGCTAAAACAGTTTTAGCACCACTTGTCCAACATTAGAATGGTGCCATATCCTTGATTTAGGGTTCGTCAAAAAAAAAAGAGTAGCGATCAAATATTTTTTTCTCAAATCCTGCTGAGCTGTCGAAATTGGTTGATTTCGATAGCAAAACGAAATCGGAGAGTCCAATTCAATGGTTCGATCAAAAAAGAGTAGCGATCAAATATTTTTTTCTCGTAGTTTAAGTAACTTTATATATTATGAACAACATATCCAAAAATTAGCCCAATTCAATGGTTCGATCAAAAGTTATATCTGTTTTACAATTACACCTGCAGAAAAAGAAAAAAAAGAAGAAGATGAGAACGGTACTCCTCTCGGCGATAAGATCGGAGAGTCAGGGGGTGGTGGTGGTGGAAGAGGTGAGATCTTTAGTGAGACAGAGGGGAATGTTTGAAGGTTGAATAGGAATCTAGGGAGAGAGAGAACAGGTATTGAAAGTTTCGGTGGGAGAGGAGAGGCAAATTGGTTCACCATTACTATAGCCAGCAGTGTGTATGATAAGAGATATTTATATTAGGAATATTTTTGTCCATCAACATTTATCATTTTTCTTAAAATAAATTAGTATTATGAAAAGTGACCTTATTGTAAAATCAAATTATGAAATTAGTACTACTTCCCTTTATTAAACATAAGTTCATTCTTAGAATTATAAAACATTATGGAGTAAGGCCCTATAACCCATTATCTCCTAACTTTTTTGGTTCGTTTTGGTTTTGTTTTATTCGATTATCATATATATATTTTAAAAATAAATAAATTATAAAACAATACTTATTTTGTTCCACTTACTCCTACTTATTTTAAGTAGAAAAAATATTAATTCTTACATTTATAATATAACTCTAATATTTATGATATTTCAAAGAGTTAATTTCTCACTAAACTTTGTAAACTTTATAAACATAAAATTTTAAATAGTGAAGTAATATTATGTTCAAGTTACATGCAATGATTCGGTTTATTTCAGTTATGTAGTGTCACGCTCCAAACCCAAACCAAACATATTCAGTTTCTTTGTTTTGGTTTTTTTCGGTTTTGTTTTTTATGAAGTGGTTCGGAACTTCGGATCGATATAGTTCGGTCATTCAGTTTTCAAGTTCATCACATCTCTACTTTTTATAAGGGAATTGACTCTTAAAGTTTGGGTTCAGTTGTAACTTTAATCTTCTATTTTAAACTTTTTAATTTTAACCTGAAAATATCTTAATCTCTACAACATACACCTTTGGTCCACTCCCGTTTGAAACATGCTAAGAGCATCTCCAACGATGCTCTTTAGTATAGAGAATATCTTCTTTAAACTATAGAACATCTTTTAGAGTACCAGAGAGCTTTCTTTACAAAGTTACTCCAACAATATTATCTATTGTTTTATTTTATTGGTGTTTATTTGACATTATTCAGTTATTTTAATATTATTTTCTATTTATCATGTCAGCTCTAAATATAACCAAATTTAATGTAAGTATATTATGCATTAATTAAAATTTAAAAATAAACTAAAATAAATCGAAATCAATATACTAAAATTTATAATATTATTCCTTCCATAAAATAATCAAATTGTTTTATTTTCTATATACATGAGATTTTTGTGCATTAAAAAAATATGACAAGAAGGAAAGAGAATAGGACCAATAAAATATAATTGTTGATATATAATCGTTATTTGAATAAAAAAATAATAAGTAGAGAGCCTAGCAACACTTTTCTACTTTATTTTGATATTTTACATAGTCTGTTGGAACATGATTCTATTAAGTTGGCTAGTTATTATAGAGAACATATTCCAAGTAGAGAATCTCTGGAGATGCTCTAATAGCTACTTACGTGGCCTTTTGAATGGGATGGGGTCAGGGAAAAGGTAAAGGAACAAGATGGGATGAGGAGCATTAATGACGAGAGCGGTAGCACACTGTGGAGTATCTAGTCTTTGACAAATATAGGGGGCGTAAATAATACTACCCATAATTAGGGAGTAAGGACATGTCCCACCCCACTAAAGCAGCTGTTTGTGTAGGAGTCGAATCCCACCAAAAATGGGTCTCATGACTAAGCCACATAGAAGTAATATAATTGCCACATCATTACCCTCTAGTAGATATGAGAGCACTAAAATCACATACCAAAGAGAAGTTACTTACAATTATCCCACCTCATGGCAGCACGTTAAGGAGCCCGATAAGAGGAGGACTGCAAGAATTGAAGAACCGCTATTGAATCGAGCTAAATCTAGAGCAAGCGCCAACCACGTTAATAAGCATACTTAATACCCTGAATAAGAGTCGATATCTCCGCAAGGAAAGCCGTACGAATCCCAACATCAAAATAACATGCACTAATATCAATTCCTAAGTGATCTCTGAAAACACCCCCAGCCTTAGCTCTACCCGGGTCCCGTAGTTGAGCCATACCATCTATATTGCCCTGCACACCAAGACCACAAAGAATAGAAAAAACTAACGCATCATAACCATTGAACTTTCTAAGTACTTACATACATCATCCCTAATTTTTTAGTTTTAAATTCAATATATTTACAAAGACCACCCTTTTTACCAATTTAGTTTTTTGTATTCAATTTCCCATTTTCTTTCATTATGTTCACTATATCTTCACTTAAACCCACCTCTTTCTTAGATCCTTACCCACGAGTCCTCAAAGCCACTACCTTCGACTTCAATCCACTATCTGAATTCTTCCACAATCATGCTTCATCCTCGACTGTGGCCAATTTAAATAACTAAACTATTTTTGTGTTTTGATTCTCTCTCTATCTCTCTCCACTATCCAATTTTGTCCTCACATAAATAATTAAGTGGAGTTTATAATCATAATAAGAACAATATAAGATGTTTTTCACCCTTGATTTTGGTAACTTATAGGATTTTCTGATAATCAAATAACATATAGTAAAAATCAAACAAAAGATAAATATTTTGTTTTTTAAAAAAGAAAAATAAAATAAAACAAAAGAAAGATATTTTAACGCAAAATTTACCTTTATTCATTAAATAAGAACTTTCTACTTGAAAAAAAATAAGTATCAGATAACAAATATAAGAATTGTTATCTCATACTTATCTTTCTCAAAGGGCGATGTTATTTACACCCCCTATATTTGTCACAAACACCCCTTATGGTAAATTTATTATCACTAACACCCCCCTAAGGCTCCCGTAGTGAAAGGTGATCGAGTGCAATGATATACACTCAGCCCACATGGGAAGAGTTTGTTAGCAAGAATTCACCTACATCAACCAATAGAGTGTTGTAGTATTTTCCAAATAAGACTCGCTGACTTGACAACACCCAAAAATAGCAAGTTGTTACACCCAAGCGCAGGCGGTCAAGTTAAAGTATACTTGAGAAGATCCAAGGTCGAACCACATGGAAGATAAGGAATTTATTTCTCTAGCTATTTTCTCAAAGGGAAGAAAGGAAAAGATGATAGACTTGGGAAAAGAAAGGAAATTGAAACTAAGTTAAAACTACCAATTAACTAAACTTAAACTAAAGAAAAATATAATCCTAGGATGTAGAAGTAAAAGGAATCCACAAGTGCAAGTTATCTACCAAAAAAGCTTCCTAAATGCACTAAGGAAGCATGAAAATCCACTAAAAATAAATAACACAGCGCACTAAATAAATAAAACAGAATATTAAATAGAATTATAATTATGGGAAACAAGCGTTAGGGGTATCCGTAGCTAAGGAGTACGAAACTAGTTCAATCAGGTGCTCCAAATCTAAGTTTAAACAAGATTTTTCTCTAAGATTCAACTCCTAGACTCTCATACCATCCAATTATACTACTACAACAAGTATATGATAGCCCATGCATGATAAATACTATATAGACTAGCTTTGAGCAATAGAATTCGACGGTGAAGCTTTTGACTTCGAAAAAGTGTAATTTAAAACCTAGTTTGCTAGTGCGTGACAAAAATAATCTAAGTTAATTAAACTTTTCAAAATTCAGTAGCCTAACACTCCTATAAGATTTGAATAGGTTTGAATGTAATTCAAAGCAAATCCTACTTAAAAAGAATGCCGAAAGTCAAAACCAGCATTTTCTCGGCACTTATGTGAATAAATACCAAAACAGTGCCAAATCTGCCAATTCACTTAGGAAACTAACTTAACTAATCATAGAATCAAGACCATCCTCAAATCAACCACGTTAGAGTTTTGGTGCAAAAATCCGCGAATCGACATTTTTATGATTCTTAATCAGATGAAACTTTTGAGCTAACTTATGAAAACATGTTTTTAACGCATGCAAAGATAAGAAAATACTCATTCATTCAGTAGATGATCTATAACCAATGGAAAAATCAGATTCAAACATAAATTTGATTACATTCAAAGATTAATTAATCATCTTTCACTACAGATCCCTAACAAAGAATTTAGCTAGCCATAATCAAATCAAACATGCAAATAATTTTATAAATCATGGAAAACATTAAACATATTTCAAACAATGTAGAAAATCAGATTTAAAAACTTTTGGCATTGGAATTTTGGAATTCCAATTTAAAACAAAAAATTTACGGCAAAAACAGCAAACAAATTCAAAATCGACAAAGACTAAACAAAATCGACCTAAACCTTAAAAATTATGAAAAATAAGATTCTTAATGATCAAGGTTGAATCACATATGAATAGTATGGAAAAACTATAAACTATTTGAATATAAAACAAGAATCAAGCATAAATCGACAAAAAACTGACAAAATAGATCTATAAACCCTAGAACCAGCCCCAAAAATGTGGATTTAAGGTTGATTCCAGAATATATATGATCTAATCAAACTAATCTATGAATATCAAAGCAAAGGAATAAATAAAAGCAATCAAATTAAAAGAAAATAGAAAATTAGGGTTTTACCCGACACGCAATTGAGACTTGAATCGAAAATTGTATTGAATGATGAATTGAATGTTGATTACAGCGATGTTCCAGCCTCAAACGATCATAAATAAACTAATCTAACAATTATTTTAAGGAATTAAATAACAAAACTCTCAAGTTTGATCTGCAGATGCAGCGCAAAAGCTCCCAAGAAAGTTACGGTGCTCTCAGTCTCTTTGTTAATTGATTCTAAATTACTGCGTACCCTAAAATATGAGATATATGAACTTTTATATGGTACACAAGTGTCTCAAGTCGTGGCCTGAACAATCCATGAAGAAACGGGCCGAAAAGAGGTAACAATAAAAAACAGCCAAAAAAGTGGGTGGGGATCAATCCCCACATGGTGCCTTTTTATGTTAGTTTCTTCTTTTACTCATAAATTTATGTTTCGAACTTCGATTGATGTACCATTTTCACCTATGCGTAGGTAATTCAAAGCTCTACAACTTTTATTTCTGGAAATTTCTTCAAATTCTCAATGGATAAAAACTTTAATCAGCTACAACTTTGGACTTTTTACGGCAGTTCTCGGTTTTCTTCAGAAACTTCCAGAATTGATTCAATTGAGCTTCTTTTCTCCTGGAATCACTCTTAGACACTTTCATTCACTTCATTCATGTTTGAAGACTTGCTTGTTCTCTTCTTGCTAGTGCTTTAGGGGTAGTTTGTGGAGTTTTCCTCATCTCGGGCATCGGTATAAATATTGACTTCCTATTCAGGCCTTTTTCTTGCACTTTTTCGCATTCAGCCTTCTTTCTTACATCCATCCTGAGTTGCTTCACCACTTTAGGCCTGCAAAATGGCTTAGTAGCACAGAAATACAATGCAGTGCCTTCTTTTCATGCAATTTTCGATTTTAGGAAGTAACTAGAAGTTAATTGAGCCTTGTTTAAAAGATTAGAAATGCAATTTCTGGGCTCAATCACTTGCCAAATTAATAAGAGGTGAATGCACTCACATAAAATCGGCTCAAATGAGGAGAGTGTTGCTAAGCACTTATCTAACATCAGGCAATGGAGGGGGCTGTTTATGATAAATAAGGGGAGTGTTAAAATTTGCTTTAGTTAAATTCTGGAACGGGGTGTTTGTTTCAAATTTGGAGGTCCTAAATAACACCGCCCTTCTTAAAAGGAATGCCTGTGTACTACACTTTTGTTTATATTCATCAAGTTTGTTTATTTTTTCTTCTTCTTCTTCTTCTTCTTCTTCTTCTTCTTCTTCTTCTTTTTTATTTTATTTTTATCAATCTGTTCATCAAGTTTAAAGTTGGAACAATAAATAATACTAACTAATGGCAACAAGTCCTCTTGACTTATTATTCTACAATACATCTCTAAATTTATACTCTAACCGAAATTGGTTTCTTTTTTCTTTAATTTGAAAATATACTGATCGATTTGGGAATATGGGTTTGAATTTATATGCATGAAGTGATTTATGATTTATGTTTTCCTTAATTCCATTTTTATTATTTTATAATTGCAATTTGACTACCATGCGCATCTGATTGGATTGGAGTTGAATACATATATTTTGCCTTTGTTTACATGACTTCCTAAATTGTAGGCAAGGAATTGTGTTTATTCAAATAAGGAATTCAATTTCTCAAAACTAATTTGTCTATATCCTAATGCAATTTAACCCCCAAATCACGAGCAAATAATCATATATCTCTCTACTTTGTGTCTCCTTCGTTATTTCTCTCTTCATATCGTAAAACTTAGTGTCAATTACTTACACTTATACGTATGATTTGGAAAGATTTAGTGTCAATTACTTCTATTTTTAGTGTCAATGACTCTAGTTTCTCTCAATCCTCTTGGATTTGGTGAAATCAAGTCCAAGTTTGACGGTTAGATCTTCAATTTGGAGGAAAATTCTTTGGGAATTCAAAGGAATGAACATGTAGTTGACCAAAAAGCTAGTGAAGTGATGGTGACAAGTGATGAGTTGAAGATGAGTGATGTACGTAAAATTTTTATGTTATTAGTACATTTGTTATGAATTGTATATATAAATTGTTGTATGCTTTGGATGTAAATTTTACCATTTTACATGTATGAACTAATCAATGCAATACCATTTTACATGCCTTTTTTGTTTTTCCATACTAGTAACATCCTTAATATGTCTTTTTATAATGTTTGGGATCAAAAATGTTCAAAGGCATGCATAATGCCATGGAAGAAGATATATTATAACTCGATTAATATATACTTGTAATATGTCTATAATAATTTCTCATATTATGTCTTCCATAAATCTTCGTTTAATTACGGATTTGCCGCCAATACCTAATGCTACAAACATATTATGCATATAATAATTTCACAGCAACTAACAATCATATTACAAATTAATTAATCAGTAATATGTCTACCATACTTAAATTTTGATCGTCTAATATATCTACCATATCCTTCATTAATTTACCCATTATAACTAATTAGTTTTACTTTAACTTTGACTTCAAAATTCGAATTATGTGTAAATTTTGAATTTCAAAACGCATTGTATATTAATACACTTCCTAAATCTCAATTGGTCTAAATTTTTTGAGATATTGAAATTGAAAAAAAAAAGGTGAAAGTGCAACTTTGGAAAAATAAAATTAATAAAAATAATTATTTAAAATTCAAAATAGTAATTATCCAAAATTTTAGGCCAATAACTAATTTATAAAACGAGCTGGGCTAAAAGTAAAAGAATTTAAAAATCTTGGGTTAAAATCAAAAGGTCCCTTGATTTGAACAAACACATATTTAGAGGTTCATTTAGAATAAAACCTGAGCAAAATCTTTGGAGCTTAAATTCAACATTTAGTATTCTAGCTAGTTAAAAATAATAATAAAATAAATAAACCACCATTACCGTTTAACCAAGCTTTGGAATTGGGTGCCCAAAATACATCCTCAATGTTTTGATTTTGGACCGTACTGTGAATTGCACAGATGGGTATTTACCTTCTTCTTATTCTTTTTTTTTTCTCATTTAGGGTTCATTCTTAGTGGACTTTGGTACTATAAGATTAGAAGTATTTATGAATGGACTTTGGAATGTTAGGCCTTAATCAGACTGCACTTATATTTGGTTGATGATCACATACACCACCAGTATATGTCAATAAAATTATGAGTTGATAAAGTTATGTCGCATAATTTTTCTTTTTATGAGTTGATACATAGTGGACTATACGATCTAGGGAAATGGGTGGTGGGAGAAATGAACCAGAGACCTCTCCCCTAAAGAGAATAGTTTTCTATCACTCGTGCTAAGAGCAGAGTGTTTGTAGCTTTGTTGTTTGATTAATGCATGTATTATTTATAACTTTTTAGTTTTTCCTAAAATTCTAGTCAAGGACCAGAGCGAAAGTTTTTATTAATGTGTTACTTGTTTACCCTTTTCTTAATTTTTGTTTGTACGGATGATGTATAGTTTGATTATTACAAATTTGGGCGTCACTTTAAAGAATCAGTGTACATCTCCAATCTCCGTAAAACTCAAGAAAATATTATTTCAATGTATATATCGTTTATTTATTTAGGGGTTAATTCTTGATTGGCTTAAGAAGATTATCGGTGTTAACAATGGGCGCAGTTTGGGTTTTAATTAAGCCTTTTTGGTTGCTTCAGTTTAGACTACTACAATAACATTTGGTGTTTGGTAGTTGCCAATTTAACTTTCTTGATTAGTTATAGCAAAAAGCTAATTAAGTTTAGTAGAAAATAATTGAAAAACAATGTAAGTTTCATGAGAACTTGGAAAAGAGAATAGTGTGATTGGATGATATGTTCTCCCTCGATATTTAATTTTCCTTTTTTTTCCATGGAAACATTTTCTTACTCATTGCCTAATGAATTGGATTTGATGAAGAAATATAAAAGTAATCGGCATCTCTTTTTTCCAACTTTTCATAGAATTATTAGTAGCGTTATGTTTTCAATCATATATGTTCCAATTTTTATCATCAAACACATCTTCCTATGTATGGAGATTTACATTTTAGAAACAAGTTTTGCTCAGAAGGTCCAATTTTTCTTCATCTCAACCCTAGTTATTGTGCAATATTTGAATTTGACAACATATTTGTGTTGTCATAGAAAGGGAGAGAGATAGATGAGAGAATATGTTGTTCTATCTATGAAAGAATACAAAAGGTCTCTTATATAGGGATGAGATAAGCTATACATGGAAGCATAAATCTCTATGCACGATTCTAGGAATCACTCAATAGTCAACTATACCATATATATATATATATATTTACTATATATATGCATATCTTACTATATATTCTAACACTCCCCCTCAAGTTGGCATACATATATCAAGCATGCCCAACTTGCTAATTAACTTGGCGAATATCTTCCTAGTCACAGCCTTGGTGAGTATGTCAGCCAATGTACTGATATTCTAACTTCTCTTTGATGAAGAACCTGTCTACTTTAACATGCTTTGTCCTATCATGTTGAACTAAATTATGTGCGATATCGCAAACTTCTTTGTTATCATAGTATAGCATCATAGGTTCTTTTGGAGGAAAACCTAAACTTGTCAGTAGCAGTTTTAACTACAATAACTCTTGGATTCAAACTGCCATTCCTCGATATTGTGTTTCTGCGCTTGATCGGGATACCACATTTTGCTTCTTACTCCTCCAAGTGGCCAAGTTTTATCTTACAAATGTGAAGTTCCTGATGTAGACCTTCTGCCACATATATTGCCTGCCTAATCAGCATCAGTATATCATTTAACCTTCAGGAAGTTTTCTTTTGTTTTAGAACAAGATTCCTTTTACAAGAGATGCATTAAGATAACTGATAATCTTCACAACTGTCTGCATCTGCTTCTCACCTGGATTATGCATGAATTGACTGACGGTGCTCAATGCATATGATATATCAAGTCTTGTATGTGCTAGATACATCAACTTCCCCACCAATCTCTGATAACGCCCTTTATCAACAAGCACTTAATATGTTTCCACCTCTAACTTCAATCATTCTTCCATTGGAGTATCTAACGGTTGGCAAGCGGACATCCCAGTTTCACTTAGTAAATTTAGGGCATACTTTCTCTGAGATAAGAAGATGCCTTTCGAAGATCTGAACACCTCAATTTTCAAAAAGTACTTCAAGTCCCCAAATTCTTTCATCTCGAACTCCTGAGATAAGTGCTTCTTCAATGCTTGCTATTCACGAGGGTCGTTTTATGTAAGCACCATGTCATTTACATAGATTATAAGATCCAAAATATTCTCATGCCTCTTCTTAAAAAATAAAATATGATTAGAATTACTCTTATTGTACCCAAACTTTCGTATTGATTTCATGAATCTCCCAAACCGGGCTATTAGGGGTTGTTTCAGTTTATACAAGGATTCTTTTAACTTGTAGACTTTATTTGTATGCTCACTCAGGATCTTATATCTAGGTGGGAACTCCATATTCACCTCATCCTTTAACTCACCATGTAGGAAAGTATTTTTTACATTGAACTGATGTAGAGGCTAGCTCAAGTTTGCAGCTAATGAGAGTAATACCCGCATAAGATTGATCTTTGTCATGGGTGCAAATGTCTTAAGATAATCAATCCCTTGTGTCTCTGTGTAGCCTTTTGCAGCTAGTCTTGCTTTGAATCTTTTGATGGTTCCATCTGCTTTAAATTTCATAATGTACACCCATTTGCAACCTATTCTCTTCTTTCCCGCTGGTAATTCAGTCAATTCTCATGTGTCATTTTTCAATAAGGACTTCATCTCCTCATCCATTATTGATTTTCATTTAAGATTACATAAGTCTTTATGCACACTGTTAGGAATTGATATTGAAAATAATTGATTCACAAAGAATTTGTTAGATGTAGTTAACTGATCATAAGACACAAGTTACTCATAGGATATTTAGCTTTACTTATAAAGTCTAGATCATATGTTAGTTTAGGTACACCTCTATTTGCTCGGTTAGGAAGCTATTTTCTAGGAATATAAGAAGATGATACCTGGGAGGACTCAATTTTAGGGATATTTAAAGTGGACAATTGGTTATTTGTGTCAGACAGTGATGGCACAACTTCAATCTGCAAAGTTTATATGCTGCCATATCAAGGGATGGCATTATTTTGGTTGTCCCAACTACCGATAGTGAACTCAAAGTCAAGGTGAGGAACACTTCTATTAAACTTATCTCTGCTTCATCGATATTCCTAAATAACGAAACTTCCTTATAATGATCCCTTTGAAGTTCAACCTGGTGAAAGTACATAGTATCTTCATGGAATATCATATCCATGGTGGCATACATTTTCAGTGTAGAAGGATGATAACACCGGTATCCCTTCTGGGAGGATGCATACCTTACAAACACACACTTGATAGAGCGAGGTTCGAGATTATTCCATTGTTCCTTTAGTAAATGGACAAATGTAACACATTTAAACACCCGGGGAGAAAGATTTGACACAGTAGGAGCCGAGACAACTTTAGTTAAGACTTCGAAAGGTGTCTGAAAATCAAGTGTAGCTGAGGGGATGCAGTTCACTAAATAAGAAGCCGAGGAGAGTGTTTTACCCCAATAAGATGCTAATGCTTTAGCTCCGATTAACAATGCCCGAACCATTTCTAACAAATGGTGATTTTTTCGTTCGGCAACCCCATTTTATTGAGGAGTATAAGTGCATGTAATCTGATGAACAATTCCATGGAGTTTGAAGTATGCACATAACTCAGTACCCATTTATTCACCACCATTATCATTTGAAGAACTTGAATGGTGGCTTTATAGTGTGTACTAATCTGTTTATGGAATCTCTGAAACAAATTACTAGCTTTCGCTTTAGACTTCATGGGACATTCCCATATCATTCGAGTGCAATCATCAATAAATGTGACAAACCACTGTGTACCACTTAAAAATGAAATATGAGATGGACCACATACATTAGAATGAATAAGCATAAATAAAAATGAACTTTTATTTATGGAAGGTTTAAAGGAAGTATTATGACTTTTAGCCAGTTCACAAATCTTACAATGAAAAACAAAAGAATCAACTTTATTAAATAATTAGGGAAATAGTTTATTTTAGTAACCAAACAATGCGTGACCTAACCGACGGTGCCATAATGTGAGCTATCTTTAACTTCAAGTCCAAGTAGTACAATTTTTTACGCCTAACGCCATAACCAATTGTCCTCTTCACTAATTATCCTTAAAAACACAATGAGAAGGCTAGAAATAACAATATAATCTAAAGCATTAGTTGTTTGAGCAATAGATAATATATTATAATCTAAGGATGGTACCACTAAGACAGAGTTTAGGTTTAGGGAGTTTGATAAAGTGACTTATCCTTTTTCCATAACAAGAACTGGGGCGCCATTGGTTATGGAAACGAAAGTTTGAGATGATGGGATAAGAGAAGTAACTATTTTAGAATCAGACGTCATATGATCGGTGGCACCAGAATCAATTACCCATGTATTATTGAAAACAAAGATAGAATGTAAAGCCTTACCAGATGTACCTGTGGCGATGAGTAATCCTAAGGCCTGTTTGTTACCACCTTCTGTTGTCTATTCTTCCACCAATCCGGATAGTCGATGATTTTATAGCAACCCTTTTTCGAGTGTCCTATTAGCCCATAGAAAAAACATGGATTGTGTTTTGAAGTTGAACCTCGAGTCGCAAAATGAGATTCATCTGTCCAGTTCCAAGAGCCAGTTCGTTTATTTGAATTTCTCCAATTGGCAGTGGAGGAGGCTTGATTATGGGCTACCATAGCTGCAATATCTATCTCGGTGGTCATTGTTTGTCGTCGAACAGCTTCTTGATGGACCAGAGCATATACCTCTTTTAATTTAGGAACTGGATATTTTCGCAAAATCTCACCCCGGATCTGTTCAAGTTAATTATCCAACCCGGCAAGAAAAATATGAAGGCTCAAGTATTGAATTGATTTCTTGTAAGACTTCACATCATTAGGGTTTTTCATAACCACCTTATCATGGTGATGCAATTAAATGAATATCTTTGTCAGCCCCCCACAAAACCCAGATATTAATCGTCCACCCTGTTTAGCAGTGAAGGCCCGTTGGTTCAAAGAAAATACTTATAATTCATCAGCCCCGTCATAAAAAGCCGTAGACAGTGATTTTTAGATTTTCGGTGCCATAGGAATACGAATGTAATGTTTCATGATTTCTGGTTTCATAGACATTAAGAGCCAGTGTTTCACTCTTTGATTTTCAGGATACCATTTATCAAATTTTGGTGTTCCTTCTTTTGGAATTGTGGTAGAGCCCTGAATGAATGAGAATTTTTGTTTCTCCACGATATACATCTCCATTAGTTAAGACCAAATATCATAGTTGGTTTCATCCAGTTGAATACCGATATTGAATAAGGAGCCCTCAGTCTGAATAATGATGGGGGAACCCTTTGCTGATGATCTGGTCACGTTTGTGGGGTCGAGAACCATTAAAGTGTTGTAATAATCAAAGATCAAGATAGAATCTAAAAATTCTGAGGCTATGGTTGTGTTCAGAAGGTTGAAGACTAGGAATCAATTTGGTCCCCTAAAAAACCGGTCAAAAAACTAGTGAACCAGATGGTTTAAGGTGCAAAGAATCAGTCTGGCTGAATCGGCTAGGGTTTCTGGTGGTCAACAGTCAATAGTCAACGATCAAAGCTGACATGGTGGGTGACGTGGCACGGACACCAGTGGAGGAGCCAAGATTTTAAACCAGTTGGGCTTGACAAAAAAAATTACAACAAATAATAGCACGACAAAATGAAAATCTAAAGAGAAAAATACCGAGTGAGAGAGAATTACGAGCATAAACTATAATTTTTTTTTTCTCTTTTGTTTTTCTTTGTGGAGTTTTTGTGCAAAAGAATGCTCTTGTTATTTTGTTGGCCTTTACTAAAAATAATTACAATTTTATCTCTAAGGTTTTAAGACCTTATAAATCCAACTTCAAACTTTAAAATTTTACACAAAAGTCCATGTATTACTATTCTTATATATAAAAAAAAGTCCAAATCTAGGTGGGGGCAGGCTCCACTTGGCCTACTTTGCCTCCACTCCTCTCGGACACCTTGTTGACCCTCAAATAAAAATAAAATAAAAATATATCTAGATAAATATATTAATGATAACTAGTGACACATGGTAAATTGTAAATAGAGACATGATATGTATCATGTACAAGAGATAGAAATATCATGGTATATATATTATAGTTATGTGAAATGAATATTGAGTTATTTTTTATAATGGATTAAAAAATATGTTTACATTTTAAACAGTTAGTTATATAAAAAGATGTGTAACGACTCGGTCCCACCTCAGTACAATATTATCCGCTTTGGGTAGCGTCCAGCTAGGCCTCAGCCCCGGAACATTTACCCTCACGGCTTTGTTTCTAGGAGCTCACGACCAGCTTCCCAGGGGGTCACCCATCCTGGGATTGCTCTGGTCCACTACTCGCTTAACTTCAGAGTTCTTATGAGATCCGAAGCCAGTGAACTACCCAGGAGGCCTCGTACTTAATTAGTGACCATTTCTTACATATATGGGTCTCCAAGGATCCCCCATCTTCTGATGTGAGATGCCCCCTTTGAACTACAATTCCTCCACCCTCCAAGGATCTCCCATCTTCCGATGTGGGATGCCCCTTTTGAGCTACAATTCCTCCACCCAATGGAGTACTCCTCACTCGCAGGGCGTCACATCCTTCCCCCAAGGGAATCAACGTCCTCGTCGACACATCGTACTCTGTGGGGTCTGCTTTTAATACCATTTGTAACGACCCGGTCCCACCTCAGTACAATATTGTCCGCTTTGGGTAGCGTCCAGCCAGGCCTCAACCTCGGAACATTTACCCTTACGGCTTTGTTTCTGGGAGCTCACGACTAGCTTCCCAAGAGGTCACCCATCCTGGGATTGCTCTGGTCCACTACTCGCTTAACTTCGGAGTTCTTATGGGATCCGAAGCCAGTGCACTACCCAGGAGGCCTCGTACTTAATTAGCGACCATTTCTTACATATATGGGTCTCCAAGGATCCCCCATCTTCCGATGTGGGATGCCCCCTTTGAGTTACAATTCTTCCACCCAAGGGAGTACTTCTCGCTCGCAGGGCGTCACAAGATGCATGTTTAGGAATGCAAATATTCCTTAGAAGGAAATATATATGATACTTATATTTGTATTAATGATTAATTGAATTGGTTTTTAATTGGCATGTCAAAAGTACTATTACCCGTGGCGAAGCCAAAATTTTAACCTAGTGGGGCTTGCCTAAAAAAGTTAAAAATTACAACAAATAATAAATCGACAAAATAAAACTTTGAAGAGAAAAGGGCCAAATTTGTTAGTCAACCATCCTATCGTGTGAGGCTAAAAAGAGAGTGCGAATCCAAGCAAGAAATCCAACATGAGAGAGTGAGAGAAAGTTATGAGTATAAACTTTATTTTTTTTTCTCTTTTGTTTTTCTTTGTGGAATTCTTGTGCAGAATAATGCTCTTGTCATTTTGTTGGCCTTTACTAAAACAAATTACAATTTTATCTCTAAGGTTTTAAGACCATACAAATCCAACCTAAAACTTTAAAATTTTACACAAAAGTCCATGTATTACTAATAAAAAAAAGGTCCAAATCTTGGTGGGGGCTTAAGCCCCCACTTGCCCACTTTGCCTCCGCCCCTAATTATTACTATGTTTGTTACTTTTGTTTAGACACGTCACCAAGCTATATTAATTATATTTTAAGCCCCGACTTGGCCCACTTTGCCTCCGCCCCTAATTATTACTATGTTTGTTACTTTTGTTTAGACACGTCACCAAGCTATATTAATTATATTTATTATTTGGCCAACATGTATAAGCTAATTTAAAATAAGTTAGTGACTCATTTAGATTCTAATAGCGTGTTAGTACACTAATAGATATTAGTGAGGATTCAATCTAAAGTGGATTTTTAAGATTTTTAATGTTACATCCACCGTTTTATATGAAAGATCTACTGGCTCAACACCATTTGTTGTACTGTAACCTTTATTTTTTGTTAAGTTGTAAACATGTTTAATTTTATTGAGAGGTTAAAAAGTAAAACAGCGGTCTAGCTAGTGAGATATTATATAATTTCTTTATTTTCCTATTTTCTTACCAGATGCCCGTATAATTTTGATTCATAGATAACCCCATGTAGGCCGAAACCTTCTATTCGGTTAGCAACATTTTGTTTCGACCTTTAATTGATTTTGAATCAAGCTCAAAATTAAATTCGAGACGACCTTGAGTATCAAATAACTAACACCGACCAACTTAAAATATGTAAAAATGTATTTTTAAGCTTGGAGGTACTAAAATACAAAAAATGGTGTTCAAAACTAAACAAAAGCAAAGACTTGCAAAGTACACCAATTTTTATTTTTATTTAAAAAAAAACATGAAATAGTTTTAAAGTCACAAATACCTAGAATGTAGTCAAAATTCTCAAACCAACCTACTCGAATATTAATCATCTACATCTATACGGGCTGGCCCAAAGCTCGTGATAAATAAATATGGGGTGAATTTAAAACATAAAAAGGTATATCAAAAGAACGACACAATTTTGGTACTAAGCACTAGCTCGGTCTTGCTATGTATGCACTAAATGAGTGAATAGGCACATTAGTACTACATATGCGCTGAATTCACTACAAATGCGCTAAATGAGTAAGATGGAGTGTCACCAAGTAAAAATTTGTGTCATCAATTAAACTCATATCTACTATTATATATAAAGGTTGAAGGCAATTCATTGACTTTGAAGTTGTGTTAGGTTTTTAATCTTCCAATTTTGAGGCTTGAACTCTTGCACTTGTAACGGTTATATAAGGCCCTTAATGGATTTGCCATTTACTACTTGTTAAATTTTTGTTCATTTATATTGATCACACATTAAGTGTACGTGAAAATCTAGACCTGCCAACAGATCGGATTCAGATCGGATCAGGGTGAATCCATATCCTCATCTAAATTTTTTTTAGATAGATTTAGATCGAATCATGTAACGGATCACCAAAATATTGATTCATATTCAAATTTGTTCAAATATGATTTGGATCAGATAATATCACCCTTAGATTTATGTACATATTTATTTAGCTCATTAAAGTGTTTTTCTTGCATTAGGGTTCGGCTTGATCATTTCAATCTTGTTATATCCGTTAAAACAATGCCTACCAAGTTTATACCATGAAAATGAACTCAAAGGATACATCAAAAAAAGAACTATTTTTCATGAAACATAACTACACAAGTATATATTGAAAGAACATCTACTCATAAAATAAATAATAAATATAAAACATTTTGTCAAATTACTAGCTCATCTCATCTTGTTACTTTTCATAAAATGCAATTATTTTCTACTCATAACCAACACGCTCGCAAGATCAAACATTCAAGCATATTCTTTGATAGGATAATAAATAAATTAAAGTAACAGGTGGAGAAAACCGGACTCGACTAAAAGCTTCCTATATCAAGTCCCGATAGATCTAAAATATCTAGTGGCCATCGGTTGACATTCCCCGCGAAAAGAGTTAGTCGAGATGCACGAAAGTTGGCCTAGACATCCTTGGCATAAAAATAGATAATAATTTTTTTCTACTACCTTTATGTTATGCTATGTTTACATGACACAAGTAATTGATTTAGGTTTTTGATCTCTATTATTATTAAAAGTTTCTACATGTGGTAATGCATTATTGTTGAAAAAACTACAAACATTAAGTTGGTATAAATAAGTGTCAATGCGCCCTTTTTTTTGCGCTATTTTGTTGAAAAAATGGTGACTAAGAACATAATTTTATAGCATACAAGTAGTTTAACTATTGCTAATAAAAAATAACTGTTTATGGTTCGTTTGATTCAGGGGCAGATCCAAGAGAGGACATGGTGGGCTTCAGGCTTCAGGCTTTAGCCTAGTGAAAAATTTTGAAAAATCCACTAGCACTTGTTAAAAAAAGAAAAAAGTTAGTATAAGCCCACTTATTTGATAAGTGTTAGCCTAGCTCCATGCCCAACTTAAATATTATAAGCCTACTAATCCATAACTCTTTTAAATATATATTATAAAGCAAAAAAAAAAAAATATTAGCTGGGCACTGCTCAATGCATCAAGATGCGTCAATGAGTACAAGCTAAATTTTCATTTCCCTCAATCACTCATGTTACACCTTTGCTTTATGTCTATCATTTGAATATTTATATTATTTTAAAAAAATAAATATAATCAATGTGTATATAATATAAACACACAAATTTATTTTTTG
The DNA here is from genome assembly GCA_021464415.1 of Lonicera japonica. Taxonomy (NCBI): domain Eukaryota; kingdom Viridiplantae; phylum Streptophyta; class Magnoliopsida; order Dipsacales; family Caprifoliaceae; genus Lonicera; species Lonicera japonica. The sequence goes on along the minus strand of JAKCWG010000447.1, from coordinate 1,198 downwards.
TCTATTACTATTTGCCACTCCATTGGAAGATTCCTAGGTCCGCCCTTGGTTTAATTTTTGTGAGAAGTTGAAAAATAAGTTGAGACATGTGAGATATCTTCTTACTTTGTGACTTTTTCCATTAAAATTTTTTATTTAGTGGTTTAGGAAGAAAATTTTTTCACAAAAAATAATGAAAGATGTACGTTATCTACTTATAAAAATAAGCATGAGATTGAGAGTATTTCATCACATGCCTCAACTTATTTTTTTAACTTCTTACTTAAAGCAAGTATTTTTCTTATTATTTTATATATTGTTATCAAACAGAGCCTTAAATATTTAAATAATGGTCAAAGTTAAAAAAAAAAAAAGGGGGGGGGGGGGGGGGGGGGGGGGGGGGGAAGAAGCTACAATGAAACCAACCAGTATACCTTTCTTGTCAAAGTAAAATCTAAATATTATTAATAATGTTATTATCCTTCTATACAAGAAAAACTTTGTTGCGGTAAAGAGAGAGATAAGCCAGCCAACATACCTTTCTTAAACAACTATAAATTAGGGTTCAACGATGAGTAGGCCCAACCTCAAAATGCCCACGTGCTTTTTCGGGCCCGGGCTCATAAGACTTGAGCCTAGCAGCAACTACAATGAAAATACAGATGTATGGTAAGTATATGTATATTTATCTACGCCCAATAGTACGGCGTCACACCCCAAACCAACAGAAGTGTTCCTAAGATATTTGGGACCCTAAGCTAATAAAATGGGGCCCCCTTCCATCAGTTGGGCCCTAGGCGTATGCTTAAGTTGCCTTAACTGAAGGAACTTAGCTTAACTTCTAATAGCTTATTCTATGGATCAATATTTTATCTTAAATTCTTTAACTATTGCGTGTCTGGAAAGATAAATTTGCACCACTTTATTCTATACTACCTTTCCATTATAAATGTTCTTACAATAATTTACATACCAATGGCCGTTCCAATGTACACTATTTGCATGCGCCTACATTTGCTACCTGGTTGAGCTAGGCTTACTTGATCGCGCCTAACGTTAGAGAGAGAGACTATTTTAGTTTGGTTAAAGTTTGAGAGAGACTTATAAAAGTTATAGCTAGAGAGAACAATGTTGGGTTTATATTTTTAGTTGGCTTGATTCCGATTCTAAAATCACTTTTTCCATTGTAATTGTTTGAGTCATATTGAAGATTTGAAGA